>JAVQKC010040287.1:0-12190 GCA_036025475.1 Philypnodon macrostomus
ATATGTACCTGTGTGCAACAGTTGAAAAAGATCCAGCAAAGACTTTTTGAGTTATTGTGTTCACAGTTTTGGCCCGTTATTAATTAATTACTTAATTAATATTCATCGAAGAAGTACCCAAATCAATTCAGTTCTGCGTCTTTATGGTATGCACTTGTGTGCAAATGTTGAAACTGATCCGGCAATTCGTTTATGAGTTATTGCGTTCACAGCTAGGATCTGCGGATGCGGACGAACACCGACGCGATTCCATAATATCGTCGACACGCTGTTTTTGTAACTGGCATTAATAACACTCTTTGAACTGAACATATTACACAACTGTTTAAAGGTGTAGTCTGTAAGTTTCCTAAAATAAGAAAAAGTGAAATAAAATCTGACCCAGGGGAGGAACTAAAGTGAAACTCTACCACTATTGGTCAAAGTCGTAACCCACTAGGTCTTGTGGAATTCCATGCAGTCATATTTCTCTGATTCATCAGTATTCTCAGTTCTGGCTATGCTGCTGATATCACCATCACATCCATCCTGACCCCAGCCCCATGGTTCTCACCCCTCCCTCCTCCGTGTGTGTCGTTTCAGCCTCATAGATGATGTGTGAATTTGCACATTTCCAAAGTGCCTGCCTCATTACAGCCTCAAATTTATTATTGCCTGGGCCTAATTACCCTCCTTATACTTCCCAAACGCGTCCCAATCAAGCTCAGATTTGTTCTTTTATTACGCACACATGCCCTGCAGCCCTGTAAGTTAGGGGCCACTCAAGACAAGCTAGAAAATCTAATTGATCAAGTAGAATGTAATTTTAAAACCCATAATGTGATGGCCCGTGCTGTACTTCTAACTTGTGTTTGTCTATGACCCTCTGAGGACTCCGTAGTCTTGTAATTCCTGATTTAGGGTTTATGTGCAATCACAGAGCAGATCAACGCTGTATAATTTCATAATAAAGCAGCAGATAACGTCTGCTCAGTGTCAGTTGATTGTTGTCTTGGAAATATCAACACATTCTCAAAGCAGGCAGTTTCAAGTCCAAAATGATATCTGATAACACAAAATTGAAGATGCTCGATCCAACATACAGACTGAACTTGCTTGCACTGGTGAAATATATCTGACCTTTGACCTTATTGTGTGGCAGAGTGGTTAGCACTCTTGTCTCAAAGCATGGAGATTGAGGATCACTCCCACTGTCCCAATTTGATTTATATTGGGCTATACAAGGCCTCAAGGCTTTCGCAAAGCAATAACAATTGAGTCATTATTAATTCACACCACCACTTACCATTATACAATGGTGGTAGTAAACTATCTCTGTAGCCACAGCTGCCCTGGGGCCCACTGACAGCCGATCCACACCAATGACCACCACCAAACACCAGTCACACTTTTATTCATATCTAGCCCATGTGAGTGAAGTGTCTGCAACAGCATGCACAATATGGACCTCTTATTTGAGCTACTCTACCCACCACTGTATATTGATATCATGACACCTTAATGATGATGACACTGTAATGCAATGTTGTCGCTCATTTTGAATTTGCTGGCAACAAAACAGTTTCACTCTATTGGCTCTAATTTTAGTGTGGGATGCTCATGATCTGCAAATCCTTAAGTGGCAGTGCATTAAAACAGGCATGATAGATCAGGAACACTTTCATTCAGAATTCATTGTCTGTAAAAGCTGCACAAAAGAGCAATGGGTACACCAGGGACAGCTCATGTTAGTATTTTTGGGACTGATCTGGATCACCATCTGGATCCAGGATTTTTTCCAACAAATGGCATCTGCTATCATGCAATGATACTGAATGGATATCTATTACATTTTCAGGGAAGGTCAGGAATGACACAAGGATTTGATGGTTTTTGGGAGTGATCAGTATCACCCTCTGAATCCAAGATTTTTTCAAAGAATGCCATCTGTTAGCCCAGAAGTGTAGCCAATGCCAACGGCAAGCAAGAACAAAGAAAGAGAAGTCACTGTTTTTCCTGGAGAGGTTCTATGTAGAAGAGTTTGTTGTTCTATAGGGGAAATGAGCTGACTTGGTGGAGGTCTGCGCTCTTCGGGTGCTTTCTAGTTTGTAAATGTAACTATGTCTTATTATAAAAAAAAATCTGATCCGAATCTGAACATTGAATTATCAAAATACTGTCAAAGGCCGACCATGTGCCAATCCTATTACTACAGGCAGCGGAGAAATTGCTAATACATACAGATGACTAACATTTATCAAAATATACTACGGCCAAGAAGGAGCTCAGGGGACCTACCTAGCACGCGTCTGACTAATGAAAAAGCATTGTAAAACTAGCATTGTCTTTACTGTGACTATTCCTGCTGACAATGTGCTAGATTGAAATAGCTTTGTCTGTCTTTACGATAATGATCTATAGCCCGACATCAGTTAGGCTCTTGTTTTATGGTGCAGGATGTGAAAAGTGTGAATATGCGGAAATGTGGAGGTAGCA
The DNA here is from genome assembly GCA_036025475.1 of Philypnodon macrostomus. Classification (NCBI taxonomy): domain Eukaryota; kingdom Metazoa; phylum Chordata; class Actinopteri; order Gobiiformes; family Eleotridae; genus Philypnodon; species Philypnodon macrostomus. Next base: position 2,476 of record JAVQKC010040287.1, read on the forward strand.
GATTGCAGTTGAAATGGCAGTGCTGGTTCAAGTAGGGTTTTAAAGCTTGCAAATGTCATTCATGGATGTATTTTATAATGGGAGTAGAGAGAGAGAGAGATCTAGACATGATGGAGGCAGAGATAAGAATGAAGACCTGTTGGGATGAAAAAAAGGAGCCATTTTAGTGACAGGATATTGAGAATACATATTAGATTGGTTAATTGTCTAAGGACCACAAAACTAAAGTGAGCCTATGGGCCTTAGGTGGGGTACACCCTGAACAATGGCCAGTTAGTTGCAGGGGTGACACTGAGACACAGACAACAATTTGCATTCATTTTGTGGGTTAAATGAAGGTTAAGGTAGGTAAAAGTATTCTTTGTCCCCCGTAGGGAATTTCTTCTCTGTATATGACCCAATGCAATACATCTCTTGAGCCAGGGTCTTGGTCAGGATGGAGGATTAGCCAATTGTGCATGTTTTCATGGGGTTCACGGGGTTCATGGGGCACCTACACACAGGTCAACAGAAGTGGACACAACTATTCTCCTAACAAAGTCAGCCATACTACCTCAAGAGAACCCACAGTAACACAGAGAGGACATGCAGACTCTTAGTTCAAACCCAGGTCTGACCACTATCTCTTCATAGTATTTCTAGTTCTTTATTCTTTTTAGCATTTTCAAAGCAAACTATCTCCATCTAGTGAACAGTGAATTAGATTTTATTTTTTTTTTTTTACATTGGATGCTGCTCCTGCCACTAACCTCTGGCACAAAGAGTACACTGCCTTGAGACCCCTTGTGGTGGCCTCACAAAATAGTAATTATTGTGTAAAGTATTTTCATTTTTGAACGTTAATAGATTATGCAACCGATAATGCATACTTCGGCCGTTATGATTAAAGACGTGGTATCAAAGTTATCGATGGTTCCATTGTGTGACAGTGTCCTCCGAAATGTCAAGGCCTTACACTTGTTGGGTTCCCGCTGAGTGCCGCTGCCTCTGTGCTAGAGATTGCGGGCCCCGTCAAGCTGTGCCACGTCTGACAGGTGGCGTCCCGCCTACGCTCTGCATGTAGCCGAGCGAGGACTGCAGATGGTGTACCGCCAGCTCTCCGGGACACGTTTGTTTTTTTTATTTTGCAACATCCATACAGCCACCCCCCTGAAGACTTACTTAAATACTGTGAAAGGAAGAATGAACAGGAGACAAACAAGATACAATATGTGTTTTTATATTTACAACACAAATAAGAAATGGCCGTGTGGCGTGAAAGCTAACGAACAAAAAAGAAATGGCGAGGCCTGAAGTCACCGAGCAAAACAACAACAAAGCCTTGTAGTTAATGAGAGCTTGAGAATGTTACAGTATGTACAGCACATTTCAGAAATAATGAAGAAGAAATGCCAGGGTAAGAAGACGTGATTAAAGAACATGTCTGCGGAAGTAAGTGAGCACACTCTGAAGACCAGGCTGCGAGGGGTCCTTGAAAAACAGTGACAAACGTGTAAACTGAGCATATACACAACTGTACAGCTTCTAATTAGAAATGCCAGATCTATGGGGCTACAAAAAGTGTGATACCATTAGATAATTATAACGATTCGCTTAGACTGATGGCTCAAACAAGAATCTATTTGTCCAATGTTAAAGGGGCCCATATTATGCCTTTTTTAAATTGCCATTATTAAAAAAAAACTACTTTTGTTGGCGATCTCCCTTTCCCCTGGCCACACCCACTTCATCACAGCCTTTGCAAACAATGGAATGTGGTACAAAGGTGGGGTTTCTTCACCTATGTTGAAAAGCACTTTCAGCGCTTGAGAAAGTCAGCGCTTCAGCATAAAGATTTAAACAATGAAACAACATTTTTACATGGCATACATTTACCAGAATAGATCCCTTTTAAAGTTAAACTGAAGGTTCATTTGGTATGGTACCAGATTTTTTTTTTCTTAAAGGGGTTCAGCACTTTGTAAAGGTGGCTTTATGATATGTGTGTATCATAATGTGTAAATAATTAGGTACTTGATTATAGTATGGAACAAGAACATAGAAGTAATGGCCCAGTAAACAAAATACAGAACTCTGTAAAATGTTGTAGTATATTGGTTAACTATTGCTAGCCCCTGATGCTATAACATTATACTGGACAGTGGTCATTGGGTTTTTTTTATTGGACCTTTTACAGCCATAGCAAATGTGTTAGCTTGATTCTTGTAAATAATGGCAGAGTAGGACCTTTTTTATAAAATGCTGGTATAGACGACTGGTATAATAAAAACTGCCCTTTAACAAGCATTCGTTTAGACATCGTTAAACAGAGTTGTGATTGGAGCAGGGTTAAAAAAAAAAAAAAAATAGAGTTCAATAGTTCAACAGCATCAAGGCAAATTACATCCTTTCATTGAAGGTTTGGTCCATGCATGTCAAACTATCTGTCAGCTATGGTGGCTCCTGAGGGTCAAGTCACAACAACAAATGAAGAGGTGCATAAAAAAAATGTATTCATACATAAACACACATTTTTTGAAACTTCAACTTTAACTGTTTTGCATTTTGTTTAATTGTTGTGTTTTGTGGTTATTGTCATGACTTGTCCTTCAGGGGCCACCGTACATTTGCCTGCATCTGTTCTATCTGTCCATATCACAAAACGAGCCCATTTCACAAATTTCACAGTCCAGTGTCTATAACGTCTGTAATGCCTCTGCTCCAGTGAAGAGGCTGTAGTTCACCCTTCAAAGATCTCCAATCCCAAGTCATTTTACAAGAGCGTCTCATTCGCTAGTGAGTTTTATCTCCTCGCAGTCTGCACTCACTCAATTAAAAAAACGTCCTGCCATTCAAAACGCTAGTCCAAAATCCTTAGTTGACGTAGTAGAGCCAGTAGATGAGGTTGAAGAGAGAGAAAGTGAAGGGGAAAATAATTCTCGACCATCTATCTATGGCGTTCACATCGGTTAGATCTGGGATTTTGATCTTGAGTTGGGATGAGCGCCGCCGGAGTCTTGTCCTCTTTAGGTGTGTGTTCCTGTCAAAACTGGGGCGACCGGATTCTCTTGCCGAACTGGGCTTCCTGTACTGGACGCCGGCGTTGTCAAATATCATAGAAGAAGAGTTGTGCGTTTCGCTGAGGGTTGTGGTGATTTCGTTACCGCCCACTTCGTTGTGGATCTCCAGGGTGGTCAGTAGGATGTTGCCCTGGGAGTCCACCTTGAACACAAGGCACAAAGCAGGTTAGAATGAGCGAAATGACTGTCTTAGAAACAGAAAAGGGAAATTGAATTAGCTGGAGATTGGAAGAGAAATGACTAATATGCAGGGGTGTAGCATCCAGAAGTACAGCGAGTGCAGTGACTTCGGGGCACAGGTAGTCACATATTGTTTGTAAGTTATTTGCCAACTGTCTCCATTTATTCATTTATAGACTTAGGGCCACCATAAGTGTCCACTATATGCAGTGTAGTTATATATTTTTTGCTACAAATTCTACCATAAAAGACCAGGGATGGGCTTTGAGAACCGGTTCCACCCGAGAACACTGACGTTAACGATTCCTCTTATTGATCCTTGAATGCAGCACACCCCTTGCACACATCTTCCCAGCCCTACGCGGCTAAAGCCCTCTCCTCTGCGCCCTCTCCTCTGTGCCCTCTCCTCTGCGCCCCGTAGGCTCGACTTTTGTAAAGTAGTCTACATTGTTTATGTCATCTCCTACATCTCCCACTCCACACAGATGACAGACAGATATGGACTGTGGTTTCTTGAAAAGAAGTGGCTGTATTTGTCTCGAGGGGCTGCTGATTTCTGCAGAGGAGTGTGTAGCCGTTAGGTTACTAAATGTGCACAGTAAGCCTAGTTCATGTGGTCTAATGTGGCCTATATTCATTACATGAGTGTTAACCTGTGATTTAAAGCTGTTACTCTTAAAGGCAGGTGTAAGTTGGCTTAGCACAGTATTCTCAATTGGTGGGTGAGGGCCCAAAATAGTTTTTTTTAGCTGATTTGTGTGCTAAAATTGCATTATATGTATAAAAATATCAGAATACCAGTTACTTCTTTTAGTCACCTTAAAGCATTATTGTATCCACATTAGATTTGTTTTGTATGACATATTAACATACATGTAATATATTCATGTAAGTGATAGTCTGATTCTAAAGCCACTAAAAGCATATCCAGACCTATCAGGAATTGATAAAGAATTGAGTCGATTAGTAGAATTGTCAATGGCCAAACCAAATTTCATATTTTCAACATTTCGAACTTGATGAATGAACATGTGAACTATTCACTTCACAGTTGGGGCCCATTGTAAATACTTACCTTATGACAACCTTATACGCCACTGCTTACTATATAGTATTTTAGGGGCATTGCTACTTTATAAAACAAGCTTACATACAGTATATCAGACAGCAACATGGCAAAAGACAAAAGGAGAGGTTCATTTGGTTTATATTGTAGGATCACAGGGTTTGTTCGGATGGGTTCATATGAAACATCTCAAAACTTTGCAGCAGAGGCAAAGTTCACAGCTGTATCACAACACACCTGATAACTCACCCCTCGAGAGGGACGCCGGCCCTCAAACTGATTGGACAGTTTCCTGCAATTACCTGCATCTACAGAGGACTATCCAGAAGAGAAAGCATTAATGAACTTTTCTGACTAAAATGTAACTTGTATAGAAATGTTTACTTTTACAGTACACATTTTGGCAACAGAGGAAAAACAGGGCCTTATACTGATTTTGAATCTAAATAAAAGGTAAATAAAGGTACAAGTTCTTCCTATTTGAACGTGCAACAAAATATTGCAACAATATCAACGCGATATTACGAGTATGAACTAAAGAATGTATTTTCAGCTCCTGAGATGGTCAGTGCCTCATACAGGATTACTCAAACTGAAACTAAAAAAGGCTTCTGGTATGTTTTTGACAAGTCTGGTAAAAATCTCAGAGAAACCCAGGTAGCATAAGACTCTTTAAGTTGTAAAAAGCTCAGCCTTGGACAGCAGCAATTATATAATGCATTCAAATCGACAACCTCCATCCCAATTCATCAATACTATTATTATTATACAGATTCTAGACCGTGTAGGCAAGTCTTGTGAAGTTTACAACATCATATTTCTTGTCATGCCATTTCTATGTGTATTTATATGGCTCTCTTACCTTGGGCCTGTCAAATTTATTGCGGTCATTATTCGCCTTTTGAGCTTTCTCAGCCAGTTTCTTCTGCATCTGGGGTCCTCGGCCGAAGAAAATGTAGTTGACAAAGGCGTATTCGAGCAGCGCCAGGAAGACGAACACGAAGCAGCCCATCAAGTACATGTCTATGGCTTTGACGTAGGGGATCTTGGGAAGAGTCTCTCTCAAGTGTGTGTTGATGGTAGTCATGGTCAGCACAGTGGTGATACCTGTGTCAAAGGAAATAAGACATTTCATGGAGGACAGAAAAACTACATACACTGATATAACACACATCAGCAAGAGACAAGCTCTTTCTGTTGACATCTCTGGAGACACTGATTTCACATAGGTCTATTTTTTACAATATACTGTAGGTACACACACAGTAAAGAGAATGTGCTGTGGGTCTCTGGAGCTAATGATAATGGTCATATTTCTCCCATACACCATGGTCATATATGAAAGCTGACATGTCCACACTAACATGAATTCAAGGTCGCTCAGTGGATATCAATGAGAACTGTCAGCACTGAAGAGGACCCCATCCGCTCTTATTTACTGACCACTCACTCAAGGACTCTTGAGTCGATATGGGAAATACTAGGTCATATTTTCTCTGGTTCTGCTATTCTCCACTATCTATCGTGACAAAATAAGGCCTACTTTAAGAATGGAAAAGGTCAGTGATTAAACAAACTGTCATATTTGTCCAAAATATATTTTTGTGTGTGTATCAAAAGGAAGAACACAGATGCCAGTTCTACCTAAAAGTGTCTTATTTGCGGTTACTGGAACAATAGCTAACTTGGTGGATGATTATGGGTTTTCCAGGATAGTAGTTAACTGTGTTTAGTTAAGGTATCTAAAAATGTTATATGTCATTCATTCATTCTTCTTACACGTTCATGTTAAGGGTTGGAGTACACCCTGGGCCAGCTGTTTGCTGTAAACACATTAAATGTAGGCTGACCTGACTGCACCATACTATTAGATTTTTTGTGTGTGATTACGTATATTAAATATGTTTTGTTGATACCCCAAATTTTGCTCAGTAAATAGTAGTTACAAAGACATCCTTCACACTGCCCCTTTAACTAACAGGTCCCACCATAAGCTGCATTTCCCCATAAACAAGTAAACAAGTCAAATTCCTTCAAAAAATAGATGGATATCTCACAAAGTGGCATTCCTGGATTTACTCCGCTTTGCTAAGCAGAAAATGGCTCCGTGGTTTACAGCTCTTGCAGCGTACGACGAGCAAAACAGACTCAGCATATATCACAAATAAATAAACGTCAGGCGGGTAATTCTCTCAGTAATATGCCCCATTGACAAAACCTGCACCGTGCTGCTTGTGCACTCTCCTGTTGGTATACAGGCTTACATAATTAATTCAAAAATGTTGAACACCACAGTACTGCACGTATGTGTGGGGGTGGCACTGATTTCAACATGGCAAAGGTAAGTGAAAACGTCTGCAAAAGTCTACAAAATGCCAAAAAGCAGAATGTGTACTTGTATTGATGTTGAAAAAGTGACAAAATCGAATTATTCCTCAACATCTCTGGCCATTATAATGTGAGGGAAACTGTATCAGGTTTAAACTCTCATTAGTCCTGGCTTAGACCGCGTTTAGTTCTTATTTGGACCTGCTTTTATCTGGGACGCAGTTTGGCTCAGTCGGTAGAGCGTGCAGCCCATATTCAGAGCCTACAGTTCTTGCCCCGGCATTGTGAGTTTGAATCCTGAACTACTGGTTTAGTTTCATTTTACACCTAGAGTAGCCCTGGTTTAGACATGATTTGGTCCTAGTTCAGAGCCCGTGAGTCAAGGTTTAGTCCTGGTTTTACAGTCCTGTATGTTTCATATAATATCCTACTTTCATTGTATAAAATTTACAATATAAATGTACTAGTATATCAACCATATAGGACTAAACCATACTTTATACTATAAAGTGTATACTGTACGGGGCTGTGCTTGACTGTGCTATGCCATTTCCATTAGGCTAGATCTGTGCAAATGTAGTTGTGAACAGGATACTCCTCCACCATAATGGAGAATGAAGAGTGAATGTAAAAGGATATTGAACGATCACATATGAACGATGATTGAATTTGGTATTTAGACAGTGTGGATGTATTGAGTGTGCTCCATCTCAACATGCCTAACCTACAGTATTAGGGATGCACAGATATATCGGCTCAACGTTGGCGTAGGCAGGTATTGACAAGGTTGATTAATATCAGTAATGGCCTTTACAGATTAACCTGTTGTGTCAAAAGGATAACTTCAGAAACCAGACGAAGAGAACTGTTGTAATGTCTCTCCACATGTAGCCTATATTTTACAGAAACAGACAGAGAACAGAGAATGAAGAGCCAGCAGATATCAGGCTGAACGGACCAAAGACTAGTCTGAATTTTTGTCACACTATTAATGGATTAATAAATACATGTACAAGCAATTATTTCCGTGATGATTTCTTACATGTTTCCTTTACATACAACCATGGAACCATAACAACCAAAACACACTTACAAAATATTGGAATCAATATTGGCTAAACTAGTCACTGAACTCAATCATTATTAGTCTTTTCATGTTTCCGCATCCCTATATTGTATGAAGTATTTTAACAGATACCGTAGCAGCAGAGTTCATTTCGGTCCGTACTGAAGTGGTTAACCGTTTTGTGGTTGCTCTATAGTCCCAAAGGCCAGAATCTTATTATATCACAGAGCACATCAGTCAATTACAAACAGCCTTGCCACACACTAGATTCCCAGCCTCTGCCAGAATAATGTAATATTTATCCACTTACACCTTATTGAAATGTGTAGGAGAATTCCCCTCATGTCACACCCCCTACTGGTTATTTTTAGACATCTGATTGCTGCCTGTATGTACCGGTACACAGACCTGACACCATAGTGCAAAGCCACAAAAGGCTACACTGCAAACATGTAGTTAAAATGACTGAATTGGAGTTGTTTTGCCTAGTTTAGATTGAGTCACGGTTTCAAAATCTTCCCTCAAGCTAAATTGTGTACCAGCAAGTGGAGCAAGATATATTTTTGGTCCTATTGAAGTGCAATTTTCTTATTGCACTGGTTTGATCATCTATCTAATCTAGACCTAATAGGTAAATAAATCTAAACTAGTCAAAAACAACAATATTCATTTTAACCAACCTAGTGTTGAATGTGAGCAAATACGTCATTGGGTATTAGCAAAAAAACGGGTTAAGATGAGGATAACATCAGTGTAAAGGTCAAGTTTTGTGTACCTGTCTTTCACTATGCAGCAATCACTGATTCTGCCCAAGTCACATGAGGATAAACGACATGGGCTGTTCTCAAATGTATAAATCTGGACTTTCTGGATTTTGAATAATACAGACAAAGCCAAGATGTCTTTGTCTATTTGGTGTTCTTTGCCAACAGTAACTGCATTTACCTGGCTCATCATATTCCAATTAAAGCTGTCGTCTGGAGGTTTCCCAAGATAAGAAATAGTTAAAATGCTTACAAAATGGCGGCCGAGTTTTAATATAATAGGGACTAGAGGGACTCAAGTAAAATGCAGATGATCTGTTTTAAAGCATAGAAAAGGGACCTATGGGGCACTATGCAACTGTTCACTGGTTAGGTCACATTTGTCCTTCACAGAGCGCCCCCTACAGTTTCAGAGAATATCACTGTCCACAGAAAAAACACAAAGAATATAGACTTTATATAGAGATGATCATAAAGCTACTGTTCAACACAAAAACACCAGGTCTGCTCAGTTTTGCATCTTTTTATTTCTTGGAGCTCTCTCTGTAAAAGGCTGTTTAAAAGACATTTGTGGTTTTGGCGAGACCTGCCGAGACTTCCAGGGAAATTCATTTTAGCAAGGAAGCTTCATTCACCCCCCAACAACTCATTTATGTTAAGTTGTGTTAAGGTAAAAAGTTGCATAGTGTCCCTTTAACAATTTCTTTTTACTTATTATAGGAAACCTCCGGACTACAGCTTTAAGGCATGTAAATGCACTCATTAACAGAGGAAACAGCTAACTTAAGAGTGAATACTACAGCTACAAGCAAATTACAGCAACCAAACTTTATATTGAGTATGCTGAGATGATTTTCTAGTGCATAATTAGAGACTATAACTGTGCTTTTCTCAGGGGAAGGCTGATGACATGCAGTGTATGAAACTATATTTGAAGTCAACTTTGAAGTTTCCTCAATGAAAAATGAAACATCTTCTGTCTCCAATATTAGATAGAAAAACTGGTGAGTCTAAATTGCCTCTAGTGTATGTTTATAAGTCAACGCTACTTCTGTCTCACACTGTCCTTGCCTAAGGCCCATAGTTGCTGGGCTCAGTACTGCACCACTCACATGGAAATAGGCAAGAAGATTAAATAACTAGGCCTGTGCTGTCGTCCCCGACAGCAAAGTGTATATCGGCGAAAACGACCCCATACGTCTGCCCCATACGTCTGCCCCGTACGTCTGCCCCATACGTCTGCTACAACTAT
>JAVQKC010040308.1:0-13378 GCA_036025475.1 Philypnodon macrostomus
CCAGGACTAAACCAAGAATAAACAGGGTCTAAACCGGGACTAAACGGGGTCTAAACCAGGACTAAACCAAGACTAAACCAAGACTAAATGGGGTCTAAACCAGGACTAAACCGGGACTAAACGGTGTCTAAACCAGGACTAAACAGTGTCTAAACCAAGACTAAACAGGGTCTAAACCGGGACTAAACGGGGTCTAAACCAGGACTAAACCAAGACTAAACCAAGACTAAACAGGGTCTAAACCAAGACTAAACGGGGTCTAAACCAAGACTAAACGGGGTCTAAACCAGGACTAAACCAAGACTAAACCGGGACTAAAAGGTCTCTAAACCAGAACTAAATGGTGTCTAAACCAGGACTAAACTGTGTCTAAACCAGAACTAAACAGGGTCTAAACAGGGTCTAAACCGGGACTAAACGGTGTCTAAACCAGGAATAAAAGGTCTCTAAACCAGGACTAAATGGTGTCTAAATCAGGACTAAACGGTGTCTAAACCAGGACTAAACAGGGTCTAAACCGTGACTAAAAGGGGTCTAAACCAGGACTAAACCAAGACTAAACAGGGTCTAAACCAGGACTAAACCAAGACTAAACCAGGACTAAACCAAGACTAAACAAGGTCTAAACCAAGACTAAACCAGGACTAAACATGGTCTAAACCAGGACTAAACAAGGTCTAAACTAAATATAGCCATATGTGACATCCCTCCTTTCCTTTATTCCTGTTAAATTTTTTGTCTCTACATTGTGTCAAGCATTGATTTTAGTTATTTGGAGATGGCAAGTGTTCATTTCAGAGTTATTTAATGGATCGCACAGTGCTACTGAAGCCTATTAAACCTCTTAAGTGAGTACTTGGGTTGCAAATAAATGTTGATACGGTGGACATTATCCCATTAAGGGGCAAATTAGTCCTGACGTGAAGTGACAATGGATGTGTAGACCAGATATGGCTCACTAAATATGAAATAATTATTGACATATATATAAATAACAAGAGAGCACATGTTTAGTGAACTATGCAGCCTCAGTAAGCAAATAAAAACACATTGATTTACACTCACGGGCCACTTTATTAGGTACACCTCTGCACCTGGTTACATCTCAGTGACATGGCAGCAACATCATTCAGACATTAACTGAATGCATTTGGACATATGTACAAGCCGAAACAGACCAAATCAAGCATCAAAATGGTGAACAAAGGTGATTTAAGGGAAACGTGGCACAGATTTTGAGTAGAATAGTAGAAACAGCTGATGTTGGGGTGTTTTCATGAAAATAATCTAATGAGCTACAGACAATGATTTAAAATTGAGAACATATCTAGTGAGTGAGAATACTAATAATAATAATGAGAACAGCCAAAATAATAGAAATACTCTGTGTTAACACGTGTCGGAAAAGCCTGGTCACTTTATTATAGACAGTGGCAGCCTAATAAAGTGACCTCTGAGTGTATGTCCACAACAGAGTCAACCTGTTGCGTGGTAATGTACATGTGCCAGTTTCATACCTGTGTCTTTGGAGGGCGCAAACATATATTGACGGAGACATACTCTTGGCACACAAACACGCTTTGTTTTCTTTTTTTTTTAATTAGAGCCAAAGATCAGAGAAATACCAAGTGTCAATACAGCAGAGACTGAGAATATGGCAACGGCGACCTTTTAGAGCTCTCTGATCTTTTATAATGTCAACGATGGAGCATCTCGTTCTTTTTCTGCCATACGCTTGTGCCCCCTGCCCGCCCCCACATGGAAATGCAGAGAATTGCATGTTAATAGTGGTTATTTTTAGTTTACATAACCTTGACACAGTGTTGATCGCAATATGCCTTGTCTGATAATGTTGCTGTGCTCAAATAATTCAAAAGGACACTATTATTCAAAGTTTTCTGGACTTGCCATGGTGCTGATCTTCTCAGGAGCTAAACTTGTCTTCTCCTTCGACAAGTGAAGAATCCTCAACTTTTAACCACTTTCTTCTGTTTTCATTGGCAGTAGTAGTGAAGTGGGCGTGAACCTAATGTAAACTGTTTTCAGCAGGGAGAAAAGAACAACTCTCATCTTTTCAATAACTATATCTAATCTTCAGCAAAATTATATCCAAACATTTAAAACAGGCACAATATGGAAAACAACAACACAGCAATAAAGGGTTTATTGGCAATTCTTTCGACACACAAAAATGTGACAACTGAAAACTTACCACTGGGAGACAAGGTTTTGTTTCTCAGTTGAGCATTTACTCCTGAACTAGAAGATCCCCAGTTGCCAATGTCTTCTATCCTTTCACCCCTCCCCATGGGGTCACCACAGCAAACCATCCTTCACCAAGAGTGCAGCAAGTCATATTGATATAGCATAGGCTTTACGCCAGATGCACTTCCAGATACATCCTTCCTTTATGCAGGTATGGTACTGGCACAAGTAGACTGGCTTGTTACACCATGTGGGCATTTCTTGAATTGAAAATTCACACTACTAAACTCCTTACAGTGAGTCACAATTCCTGCTCCCTCATTCTCGGTGGCCACTCACTCCTTACTGAAACTCCGGAGCAGCCGGTGGAGGATGAGACAGATAACGCAGCCTCAAGGCCTACTCCATGGGATCATGTCTATCGCCGCAGCCCCCGTTCTGCTGCAGCTGAAGGTGTTAGTAGTATTAGCCCCGGGCAGAGGGACATGGAGAGATTTTGTTGTGGCACTGTACTGGTCAAGTGTTATCTCCTAATCCTGTTAAATAAATGCCCCATGTTTATGTTTCAAAAGCCAGGCATAAAACCTCACACAGTTACAAGATATATATCACATCCATTGAGATAAATGTGCTCTCTTGGTCTTTGCTGGTCGAAACTGTGGAGGTGGTCGAAGAAAAAAAGAGTCAATGACCTACCATCAGTCTGTTTTTTGTTGATTTTGTAATCCACTTATGACTTAAAGCAAGAGATTTACAAAAGGACTCAGCTGCAGATCTTTGCTGTGCTAAAATGTGATAAACACTGCCGAGAGCCTGCAGATAAAGATATCGCCAGTAAAAAAGGGCAGGTTTATCAAAAGCTGCATCAAAAAGAGTGAAAAAGATATAGTAGAAAGTGGAGAAAGTGAATTTTGACTCAAAACCGAAATGTGAATCTCAGTGATTAGGTACATTCTCGTAAAACAAGAACTAAAGCCGTCTCACATTGGTAAAGATATAGAGACAAAACAAAGATTCGAGCTACGGATCTTCCAGTTCAGGGGTAAATGCTCCGAATATAAAATCTATTTAATTAGGAATCATTGATGTATTCAGTGACCCCTTGTGGTTGGAGTTAGTATCTTAGTGGCAGCTGAAATATCATCATCCTGCAATGAGACACACACAATCCTTTCAAAAAGTACTTACTTACTTTTGATCACTTTTAGAAGCATTTACCACATTCTGTTCTATTATTGCCCCTTGTGTATGACATTACATGTGCTGTTTACTGTCCAGTACAGTAGCATGCACTTGTCATGTATACTGTAGAGGTTTGAATCTATGTGATCTCATGTTAATGTGTGTGTGCCAGCAGAGTGGGCTGGCCTGGCGGGTGGCCTACGTTTGTTTAGCTGTGAATTCTTCCTTCTGATCCAGTGACTCACAGCCTGTGGCTTATAGGCTGCGATCGCGTGCCCAGAAAACACTAATCTGGAGCGCACCGAGCAGGACTGCAGCATCAGCACAAACTACACCATCGCTCTTCAGTGATGTTTCTGTGCTCAATGAGGCCTGTTTTCATCTGCTGTTACAGGTAGAAGGTACAGAAGCATATCCCAGCATGCTTTGGGGGAATAACTCCATTTTTCGCAGGGTTAACACAGTCAATCTACCGCAGCAATTTTAATGTGAAACTGTCCACTTACATAGCAATAAACAACTCACAATCTTCTTACTATAAAATAGCACTAACCTCATTGTTATCATTCTTTCATACATTTTTGATTTTTACATTTAACATTTTCCCCCCAAATTTTCCAAAATCATCTATTATGGGAACACATTAAAGACGCAGATCTTTCCCTTCTGTTTGGCAGGAATATTGATTTAAGTTGCCCTCAAGAGTCCCATGCATGAATGAGTCTGAATGTGATAGACAAGTGAACATTGTCTTCACTATGACTACAGTGTAGGGTTAGTTCATCAGTACTGCACATCTTCTAAGTGAATGTGCAAATACAGCAATGTTGAACTTACTACTTACTGACACTAGACCCAGTTCAGCCAAAATTCACACATGTGCCTCCCTCTTCCAGTCAGAGGAAACTTTCACGATCATTACCTCCGCCAAAGAGGTAATGTTTTTGGTTGCTTTTTGCGTGCGTGTGTCTTTATGCAAAAACTACTGAACGGATTTGGATGAATATTTCAGGGAAGGTCAGGAATAACAGTAGGAAGAAGATTCAATTTCTGTACTGATCCGGATCACCGTCTGGATCCAGTATTGAAATGGAACAGGTCCTTGGTGTGAAAGTGTCTCTCCCACCCCACCCCCCCTGTGTTGTGAAATCTGACCGCTCCCCCACTGGCCCTGTGGTAAAGTCAGGGAAGGACAGCCTGCCGTGATGTCACGGACACAAGGTACAACAGTGTGTCGATGAACTACAGGCCAACAAAAAATAATAGTGAGAGAGTGAGCGTGCAGACCTCTGCCAAGGCAGCTAAATTCCCCTATATGCACTAAAATAAACTGTTTTAAATAGAACCAACAGTGTGTAAAGAAAATTACAAAATATTGACTTATCTTTCTTTTTTTCTATTAATGACAACAATTCAAAATCATTCAAATCATCTTAATACAAGCAGAGGTTACCAAAACTACAGAAACAACAGGAATAGCCAACAACAGCAACAACAAAGCTGAAAGAGTAGGGAAAACTTGAAAATAGCTGTTGCAGTACTGCAACTTTGGCTGCAACAGTTTTTAGGAGTGCAAATAGGGGAAAAGAGCTCCCTTGGCAGAGGTCTGCACTCAGAATGCTTTTGTAGTTAGTAATTTGAAATTGCTTGACTGTTGCACTCCTCTGAAAGAGAAAAGCACTGGGACATAGAGCTAACGAGAGAGAGCTCATGTATAAATAGTGTTGTGGTGTGAGAAACAGACTTTGTGAGGCCAAAGGGACATGAAGGGGGTGTGAGGAGCGGTACTGGCAGCACACTCTGTTATTGTGTGTGCGGCCCAGATGGACTGGACTGAGGTTACTTGGACTGAAGTAGACGAGTGGCTGTGTTGCTTGGGAAATGGAAACCTGTTGAGTTCTTCTAGAAAAACAAGATGTTGTACAGGACTGTAGTTGCCAGACCATAATGAAATGTATTAATTGGTAAACATTAAGTCAGAGAATGTAGTTACTGTACTATGTGCCTTCTAATGTGCCTGTTAATTATACATAAAACACAAACAGTATAACTAACTACTTGCTTGCATTAAAATCTTTGACACTATTACAGGTGACAAAAAGACAATAGAAAAGTGTCTGTGACCTCAGATGATTGGTGACCTGTCTGTCACATGTACCTTAACCTGGAAGTGTCTGTGCACTGTAGCTGCTCTGACCACACACACAGACGCAGCGCTGTGTTTTGCAAGTGGCCAGCCGGGTAGAAATCAATCAGATAAAGTAGGTCAGAGAGGAGAGGGAGATGCGGGAGGTCTCAGAGGAGCAGCCCCTTGTTCCACATTGGAAGTGGATACAGAATGATGCATCAACAAATGCTTCTGGTCTTTCCCTGGGGGCCCTAAAAACACATGTGGTGCACAGTGTATGTGTTACATGAATACAGGTGTGTGTCCTAGTGGTCGTCAGGTACAGGATAAAGTAAGTATATCACGGCTCTGGACTCTCCTTTTCCATGGAAACTCCAATAAGAGCTGTCGGCTGTAAGCTCTGTCCGCATAGACTCATGACCATGTTATGTCCTCACTAACCTAATCAGAGCACCACATAATACTGTGGAGCGACCAGCGCAAAGACAAAACTCATTCAGGACCAATTTCTCAGTATCATTCCTAATAACTGCTGATATTGCCTGTATACATGAAGCAATAATGAAACACAGAATCAAATCAACTGAATCCACCCTACATGTAATAGAAAAGAGGTATTACAGCCCTACGTGTCTATTCATGCCGCTATTTCAATTATGTTTCCTCAATATTTATTTTTAGGTGTCGAGTTTTAAACAGTAAGTTATGTAATGATTTGATTATGCATCTTTGTGTGTCTATATGTGGAGCTTGTGTGTGCGGTGCTCCGCTCCAGCTGCAGGGCACTTCCATAAAGTTTAATTATATGTTGCAGTCCCAGTGGAAGGCTGAGATTAAACTAAATTAAATTGTGTTGGGATGCATAAAATGTTTCTGCGCTTCAGAGAATACACAGGAACGTACACAACTGGTGGTGGCATGTTGTCATAGTCACGCTCGTCTCAAGCGCAAGTTGAAAACTTGTCTTTTATTCTCTTGCAACATTGGAAAATTTTATGAGAAGGGACTATATTACGTTAAATCAAGCAATGATCCTTTCACGCACACCAAAATCAATCCAGTTCAGCGTCTTTATGGTATGTACCTGTGTGCAGAAGTTGAAACTGATCCGGCAATTTGTTTTTGAGTTATCGCGTTCACACATAGGATCTGCGGACATGCATGCGGACATGCATGCGGACACGGACGGAAGTGATTCCATAATATTGCCAAAACGCCCTTTCGGACGATTTAATAATGACTCAGATGTCATAAAGTCAACCAAAGTTCATGACAGTAACCCTCTGATATGTTTAATAACCAATACCACACTAACCAAAGGCACATTTTTCCCAAACAGCTCTTCAAGCCATGGTCTCATCCATTACACTGTGGTTCCTTCAGTGGATAAAAATTGTAACAACATTTCTTCTTGTGGCATCTAAATCTAGACACGGCTTTATTAACATTTTATGATTTTTGAGAATCTTATCGGCATTTGATGGTTTCACCTTATTATAAAACAAATGTGAATGTTCTGGAATTCAAAAATGACTCACAGCCCCGATTTGTCCGTCTATTTTGAAATGGAAACCCAACACACCCGAGGATTAGAGCTGTCGAACAGTGATTATGTTTTATTGTAATAGCAATAATAGTATGACACATTTTACATTTAGCTGTGTTAATCCCAGGATAAGTATTTATAATACTGAGGCAAATATGGATTGGAGTACAGCATGTTTTCCATCACGGCCTGATTGCTTGTTGTCCTCTATTTTTTAATTGTTTTATCAACATCACGTAACGTTCAGTGGTTAGGGCGCTTTACAGCACACAGCCATATAATAAATATGATATTTATTGATTATTTAGTAATCTTACGCCTCGTCATTCATCATCTTGCGTCTAATTTGTCAGCCACCCTCTGACACTATTAGTTTCTTGACCTTTAACCCCTGACACTGCAGAAAGACCTCTGGAGCTGCCTACATGTCTGGCCTATCATTACAGGTAAATCAGAAGCATGTTTCTCCAAAATGCATTTTTAACCCAACCAGAGAGACATATGACATTTACTAACATCACTGCAAACTGTTTACACCATTGAACATTGATTCTAGGCTGCACACATCTTTCTGTCTCTTCGTGCTAATCCCAGACAGAGTCATGGATCTTGATATCAGGTTTGTGGTGCTAAATCGACAGAAAACTGTTACCAACTCACTAGGCTCACGTCACATTCTCTGTGTTTGGCTGGCAGTGGCTCAGAGGAAGAGCGCTCATCCTACATTATAATCGGAGGATTGGTTCAAATACCACTCTATACTGTTTTTGTGTCCTTGAGCAAGACATTTAACACACATTGCCTATGTATGATAGGGTGTAATTGGTGTTTGGTGGTGGACGGAGAGGCCTTAAGTGTGTAATGGTTACCATGTCTCTAACACCAGCGTGTGACTATAAATGGCAATGTTCATCCTATTAAGCCTACAGTCAGCTATATAAACAGCTAGAAACACTTTGGCTGTACATTTATTGGTGTTTTTCTGTTTAGAGTAAGTACACATAGCATTATTGACATGAAACTTACTGAAGCATTGAAGACATACATATTTAAATACTAATTGGCATGCTGCTCATTACAGATGATAGACTAAACATTAAATGCATTTGCAATGACACACTAAAGCCTCATTATGAAATGCCTCTGCCTCTGTGTCCATCTCATTCTGTCATTGATTAATAAGCAGAGCCTTAATAGAGTGGGCTACACTGGGGATAACATGCACACTAGGCTTTTATACATTAGTGCTGTGTCAATGGAAGCCTTCAGTCTGAATGCTTCTCTCAGGACTACGACAGCATTGACCTCGAGCCCACACCACAACGCTCGGCGGAGGAGAGAGAAAGAAATGCATTTTGAATGGTCTGGGCCCACTCACTCAGATTCAGAAAATGATCACGCTGTACACTGATACTGTGGTGAGCTTGTAGACATGTGGGCCAGATGCATACTTCTCATACTAAAAAGCTAGACATGCCTCTCCAGGATTATCCCTCCCCGTGAGAAGCTTTGTGACTAAAAGTGCCTTTGTACAGTTTTTACAAATGTTCGCCACATGTGAGTATCAGCCTGGTCTGAGGAAAAAGTGACTCCGGGAAAGAGCAGTACTTTACATCGGCACCTGATGTGCTGTGCCTGAAATGTATAACGTGTGCTTTTGTGTAAATGTTTGTTACATCATTTATGAATGTTTCGATGTTTGCCTTGCCACTGGTAAAACTAATGATTTTAACCTACAGGACCGTTAGCTGCATAAAAGAACAACATTGTCTATCCATGTTTTTGCTGTCTGTGACGTGGTTATTTGGGCAAAGAACCAAATACCAAATGCTCCTCAGCAACCCTAATTTAGCCAGGCTTGGGACCTGCACAAATTATTGCTGAAGTAGTTTCAGCTCCTCCAACCACTTTTGGAGGAGTTTTTTTCCCTCACATAAAACTGATCTATTCCCATATTACTGTCCCATACATAATTGGACAATGGACATTAAAGGATTTTGGGCAATAAAAATGGTCTGCAGATGGCATCTGGTCGCTAAAACCATAGTTTGAATACCCAGAGCTTTTGCATGGCATTAAACCTCAACATATCCCATCCATCCATCTTCTTCTGCTTATCCTGGGACGGGTCGCGGAGGCAGCAGTCTAAGCAGAGATGCCCAGACCTGCCTCCTGAGGGAGGCGGCCAGGGGGCATCCGAAACAGACGCCCGAACCACCTCAGCTGGCGCCTCTCGATGTGAAGGCACAGCGGCTCTACTCTGAGCTCCTCCCGAGTGACCGAGCTTCTCAGCCTATCTCTAAGGGAGCACCCAGACTCATTTCGGCCGCTTGTACCCGCGATCTTCTCCTTTCGGTCATTACCCAAAGCTCATGACAATTGGTGAGGGTAGGAACGTAGATCGACCGGGAAATCAAGAGCTTTGCCTTTCGGCTCAGCTCCTTCATCACCACTGACCTCATCACCAGAACGGTCCAGTACACCGACCTCATCGCCACAACGGTCCGGGACACCGACCTCATCACCACAACGGTCCGGAACACCGACTGCATCACTGCAGAGGCTGCACCGATCTGCATGTATATTTCATGCTTCATCCTTCCCTCACTCGTGAACAAGACCCAGAGATACTTGAACTCCTCCACCTGAGGCAGGACTTCACCAACCCAGAGAGGGCAAGTCGCCCTTTTCCTGTGAACAAATCCCCTCCCACCATTTTCCTGCTGTTGCTCTATGATGATAATGGACAATGATTGCAGTGTAACTGGTCTAAATGTGGGTCTACGCGAGAAACCTTAAAGACAGTCACATTCTTCCCTACCAGTGATTATAGTAGAACAGTGGAACACATTCCTGGGCAGGACCTTGCACTTCCTGTGGTCAGGTTAAATGCAGTCGCACATAGGTCAGCGCCCGGGTCTGTCCCTGTCTCTGAGGGATGAGCCACTGTTGTAGAGCTTTGTACTTCAATTTGACCAAAGAAAAAACTGTAATTGCATTACAAGTCTACTTCAACACTAACATTATGCAGAAATTGTGTTTTATCATTTTATCGCTGAACTATGGTACTTTTAAACCTTAATTAAACAGCTTCACAATCAAGGTGATGGTTAAATGTGTTGTTGCAGGGTGAATGGTGCTCAGATGCGTTCCTTGGTAAAAAAAACAGCCTTTCAATAAAACAGTGCACTGGCAAATGAAGTATCAGGTCAGGTCACAGGTTGCAAGGAACACGTGTCTTTTCAACAGACTTTCATAAAATAGAGGAGGCTCAAAGAAATATAAAAATGCTAAACTGACTTAGGGCACTTGTAAGTCCCATTATGGTGATAGGGTATAGTGAATATTTTCATTTATTTTGTGTATAGGACAGTATTTTCTCAAACTGTATGAGGAGCTCTGTAGAAGAAAACATGTCTTTCTCCATCGAACTTTCTGCAACATCAAACTCTCAATATTTATCTAATACAAGCTGTTTTTATGGAGCTCCCACTTGGGCTCAGTGAGAAACGGTTTGATTAGACAGCTGTCTCACCTGTCCCTGTTTCAAGACAGGACCAAATATTTGCACCGGTTTTCGGGGTTTCCAAAATAAAACTCCAACCACTTTACTTCTGGGATATAAACAAAGCGTTGGCACCCTCAAAGCCAACACACACACTTATGTTCTCCAATCAGATATGTTGTTAAAAGGTGGTGACAACAATGTTTTCTCTGGATGCGTTTGTTGACAGTGCAGGAGCAGACAGGAGCACTTTATGGTTTGCCCCAACTTATGACATCATTTATAGGTGAATCCCATTGTTAGTCTGTTTTCAGGATTAACAATGGACTCAACATAATTAATTACTCATACATGCCCCGAATAAAACAAAACACAACTTTGGGTATGCATTTGTGGTAGAAACAATATTACAACAAGATAAAAATGCAGAAAAGTCCATTTTGTATAATATAATGTAATCAGATACTCAGCTATGTTGTCCCTTTTCAATGTCAAACCATTCCCTGACCTTCCCTTCTAGACATGACTGTATATGTCAAAATCTCAGTATGCCCATAATTCAAAGTCACACGTTCTTGACCAAATCCATTTGCTTGATAAATAACTTCAATGACTGATTTTGAGTTCTACCTATTAAATATAATGTACCACATCTCAAAGATGGTATATAGTCAGATCAGGCACAAGCATCCACTGAGACCTTGGGTAACATATGGTGCATACACTGTCGATAGCATGCACAGTGAGAGAGGCCAAACAAACACACACGAGGGTGGTCCGGCGGTGCGGAGCAACATATTGGCATTACCAATGAATAAGTAAAGGTGGTATTGACCCAAGGGTCAAGCACCACGGGCTTCCTCAGCACTGGCTACAATGAAAAGTGAAAAGTATTGACAAACGCACTCTCTGAACCTCACTCTAGAAGCATGAAACAAAGAGTATGTGTGTAACATTCAAACAAAGATGTTCAAAATCATTACGACTGTGGCAGCTGGACGACATAGTGCGGGGAACTTGTGGTGATTTTTCAGGTATTCTTACATTGTCATAAAAGTATATTGCTATTAATTAATTGCTTAGAAGGTTCCTGCTCTGTCCAGGCGGGCTGTAATCTCAATGACATGTGTTGGTTCCATGGGACACTCTGGCCATTCAGTCACTGCCCTCAAGTAAACTACAGTGAACCTCTTGTATACATTTAAACAGATGTTCTGAATAAATGTGGAGTAATGCTGAACTCATTGTGTGTGTGTTGATGTCCAGCTGGCACCAGGCCAAGATTTTCAGCCTGTCATTTATAAGTATTTAATGGAAAATGGCCATATTCTGGATTTCTCAAGCGATATTGTTTAGCCTGTGGTTTTGTATTTTGTTGGTTGGTTTGTTAGTCTGTTCAGGTCAGGTTGAGGTTGGAGTCTCTCATTCCTTTATCCAGTCTTGCACCTGTAACATCGAAGTGTCTAAAAATATGATAGTTTCAAGGTTGCGTTGTATTTTTAGTTTTATGGGGGTTGGATTTAATACGATTTTTACACATTTCTTTAGGTTGTCTTTGTTTTTTGTTTTTCAATTTGTTTAAATGTAGGTCCTTGTACATATATTTTTTTGTATTACATGCTCAAAATACACTACTACTGCAGTCAAGGAAAATATTATTCCAGAAAATTTTAAAAATCCAGATCCAAAAAAGCATGTTGCACCATTGCAAGGGTAAAAAATAACACCAGTAGTCAGTAACGGAACAAATTATTCAATAGATTCTTTATACCATTGTGAAAGAATTGTGGTTCAGGAGCTAGAAAATGGAAGATACCCAGATTGTGAGATAGGGCAGAGGTGGGTAGAGTAGCCACTCATTTTACTCAAGTAATATAATAGTACTCAAGTAAAAGTAAAAAGTACTCATTCACATAATTACTCCAGTAATAGTAGAAAAGTACTGGGTGAGAAAACTACTCAAGTCCTGATTAACTGTTTGAGTGTAATGTCAGATTATGTGTTTCATTTTATGGTAATCTTTTAAGATTATAAACAGATTTTGATATTTTCAAAATATAAACTTTTTCACATCATCATCATCATCATCATTTTTCACCTAAAGCTGTTTTTACATGACACACATAGGTGGGTAAAAGTACTCTTACTCTTTCTAGATTTCAAAGATTTTACACAAGAGTACAGTTACTTCAAAAAGTAAAAGTAAAAAGAATTGTGCAGTAAAGCTACTCTATGGAGTACAATGTATTTAAAAAGTTACTCAAGTAAATGTAACTGAGTAAATGTAACTGAGTACTATCCACCTATGGAGAGGGCCACAATAACATGCAAGCCCATGTGTTTTTCAGGTTGATTAAACTTTTTTCAGTTTATTGTTGATTGTTCACTAAACATTCAACAGTTGCGTGACTTTGGGTTTAGGGTTCACGGTTCATCCCGGTGTGCTGTCTTAAAGCTCTGATGCATCTTCATGTAACCTCTGAGATACTTTGAACACCTGTCCGTGCACTCCTGAGGCATGCTAATACATGCAGACACATGGTGGCCCGCTGCCTGACCTTGCTGGGACAGAAGGAGTCATTGGAGAGACGAGTATGGTGGCCCGGCAGGACACAATATGACATATGCTCCTCTCAAAAAGCCCTTAATGCACACAGCATCAGCACAAGTGATCAAACGTGCACCAAGCTTTTACTGAAGGAACATGAGACAACTGAGCCAAATGTAAGTAGTATGATAATATTATTATTATTATTATTATTATTATTATTATTATTATTATTAATAATAATAATAATAATAATAATAATAA
>JAVQKC010040323.1:0-13972 GCA_036025475.1 Philypnodon macrostomus
CCCCCCCCCCCCCCCCCCCCCCCCCCCCCCCCCCGGGGCACATTGACACGGTATTAACACGTTACTGAAAAGTAAGCCGTGGTAGACAAAGACAAAACTACGACGGTACTGTGAAGGCATTATGAATTTAATTTACAGATTATTAATGTCCCTTTGTCCCACCATCGTGCACATCAGTGACTTCACTTCTGTTATCAAATTTGAAAAAACTCTTTTAAGCACTTATGTATTACATGCAGATGCATTCTTGGTACCAACTAAATGTCAGTCTTTTGTGGGACATGGTAAAAATTGCATCGCTCCAACCAATGGGTCTTGAGTTCACTATGTCTGCTCCATAGACTTTTCTTTACCCAGAACATGAATATACAACATTACTTTAAGTGATTCATGCCATACCCAGCATCTCTCTTAAGTCTTCTGATGAATGATGATCAAAGGAAGTTTCTGAAGCACTCTATAGCCTCAAACCATCAGACAAACCGCATTTCCCATGGTGCACCTCACTCACCCTGGCACAGACTGGAACGTTACCTTATGGCAACTTTTCATGTCTCACCTCCGGCTCAGTCACTTGGGTTTCAAGACGTCATGCTCCACCTTGTTTGCATCTACGTTATTTGAAATTCTAAAGATATGCAAGCTGAGGTTGAAACACATAATGGCAAATATACATACAGGCCAGGTCCTTAGTGATCGGAGTTATTTAATGGACACTAAATTGTTTATTTTAATGGTAGAAAATGGATCTCCCGCCTTTTACCAATGAGGTTGTGGGTTTGATTCCTGGGATGGCCGACACACAATCCCAGAACGTGGAAACATGCATGTGTCAGGAAAAATGATTACTTGAAATTTCCCAGGTAAATAAAATAACTGCTTTATCCTAGGTTTAGGCTGGTTTATACTAGGTTAAGGCTGGTTTATCCTAGGTTTAGGCTGGTTTATACTAGGTTAAGGCTGGTTTATACTAGGTTAAGGCTGGTTCATACTAGGTTAAGGCTGGTTTATACTAGGTTAAGGCTGGTTTATACTAGGTTTAGGCTGGTTTATACTAGGTTAAGGCAGGTTTATACTAGGTTTAGGCTGGTTTATGCTGGGTTAAGGCTGGTTTATATTAAGTTTACACTGTTTTATACTAGGTTTAGGCTGGTTTATACTGGTTTACACTGTTTTATACTAGGTTTAGGTTGGTTTATAGTGGTTTAGGCTTGTTTATACTAGGTTTACACTGTTTTATCCTAGGTTTAGGCTTGTTTATACTAGGTTTAGGCTGGTTTATACTAGGTTAAGGCTGGTTTATACTAGGTTTAGGCTTGTTTATACTAGGTTTAGGCTGGTTTATACTAGGTTTAGGCTGGTTTATACTAGGTTTAGGCTAGTTTATACTAGATTTAGGTAACTTGGTTATTGCATAGGACTTGCTTTGGATGTGAGAAGAGCATTTAGTCTCCAGAGTATATCTGATAAACAATGTTATCACATACATCACAAAGCCTTCCTGAGCTGCAGTTTGTTAGTTTTGGATCCTGGGGTCACTTCAGGTCTGCAGCAAGTGGCAAAGTCCTAATGACTCCTTAAGCAAACAGCATTGAGGTTAACACCAGGTTAAGGTCCCGGGCTAAAAAGGGGCAAAGATCACTAGGTTTCTTTGGTCCGACCTGGACACCTCTTGCCTCTGTGTCGGCTTTCAGTCAAAGACAACCAGATGTATCAGGCTTCAAAGCATCCTCAGCTAGTGGGGTCAGTCCTGGGGCATGGTGCATAGTGGTCTAGAAACCTGATCTATCAATGTATCTTTACCGCTTGCCAACAATAGCTTATGCATCAGAATCAGTGCATACAATCTCAATTATTTTTTAAAAGGGGCCCTATTATGCTTTCTACAAAGTTATAATGTTTCTTCATGAAAACATAGCCATAGTTGGATTTGGTTTCTTTCAAGCATGTTTGAGTAATGCTTTAGATCTGTGAAAAACTACATATACTACTTTTTGTATGGTCAGTAGTAGGCAAGTGGGCGTAGTCAGTAGGCTCTGAGGTTTTTTTAGAAGAGACAAAAGCAACAACTTGCAAAAAGAAAATGTTTTCAATAAATATTGCATTTTTTATATACAATGTTATAAAATGCATGTTATAAAAAAGACATGCATCAAAAGTAATAGTTCCCTCCAAATCTTGACTGTGATGAGAGATGTGGCACTGTTCACTGGATGACCCCAAAATAAGGACCGTCCGAAACAGACCTCAGAGTGCCCCCACCCTCCCCACTCTTAATCATGTGCTTCATTTGGGTCCGTCCTGACTTCCCCTCTTGTGGAGTCACTTATACCTGATGAAGAGTGGCAGTAATGATGATGATAACTGCTCATTCCTGTCCAATTAAAGCTGAACCTACCTGGAAATAACTGAACAAATCCTTGGATATCCTCAAACAGCCATAGAGGGTCGGATGATGGAGTCAAATCTGAAAGCTTTATCAAGACCATAAATGATTGATTTCTGGTGCAACTTTGAAAATATAAATTGGGTTATTCTTCATATCTACTGTCTACACTTTAGGTAGAGGCATCTTTCTGTGCATTCTTGCCATATACTCACTCTGATACTGGTACTTCTAATACAATATTTATTTATTTTTTTATTTATTCATTAGGACACCTGTTAAATAATATGTCAGGACTAGTTTGTTAATTACCTAGCAGCAACTCAATGCAATTAGTTGGGAGACAGAAATATTGGGATTTTTATACACATCCAACTCAAGAAAGGAAAAAAATCTGGACAATGGCCGAAGTGTCAGTGAAAGGAACAAGCCGAAGAAGGTGAGACATTAGTACATCTAGGTCAACCTTAAGGTATGGTTAGTTGCAACAGCTGGAGGATTCATATACCGTATTTTCTGCACTATAAGGTGCACTGAAAAAACTTAAATTTTCTCAAAAACCAACAGTGCGCCTTATAATCCAGAGCACCTTAAATATGGATTAATTCTGGTTGTGCTTACTGACCTCCAAGCGATTTTGTGTCACACGGCGCTCAAGGCACTCCATCAAAATGTTCTGGTACGACTTCAGGAGCGTCGCGGAGTAATACATACCGGTACTATGCTTCACCGTAACGAAGGCGGAAATCATCACTGAACTGCCAGGTAACAGCAACGACACAGACTCGGATAATGACGAGGGGGATCCGGGCATGCTGGATGCCGTAATCGCCCAACTGTTCAACTCTCTTATAACTGAATAAATTGAAATTATTGTGAATACGCTAACGTTTGATTTAGCGGTATCAGACTGTGTTTTTTTTACGTGTTACAAATGAACGAGGTTGAAAGTTATCGTGAATACGTCCATTAACGTTTGAACAATGTTGAGAGTTATTGTGAACGTGTTTAATAAGTTTGACTGACTGACTTGTCTGACTGTTTTGTTTCGCTTAATGCGCCTTATGGTCCGGTGGGCCTTTTTATATATGAAAAAATTTCGAAAATAGGCCATTCATTGACGGTGCACCTTATAATCCAGTGCGCCCTATAGTGTGGAAAATACAGTACAATGTCTATATTGCCATAACCTGCTTGGATGACTGCTGCTAATATTAACATCTAAAATAAATGTATCTAAATCATTTTCTATTCTAAGATTAAAAATAAATAAGACTTGTGTTTGGAGTTGAAGACCGTTCATCTCAAGAGAGTCTTCCTGTTCAGATGACTTTAACCTTGTTTTAATTTGACAGCCTGAATGGCTAAGATGATCCTTCACAATTTTCTATTCCAACATTATTTTGCCATGGTTTGATGAGTTTGGTGAAGAACTTGACTGGCCCTCCCGAGGCCTGACCTTGGAGGTCTTGAACGGAGAACAGAACTTGTGAGCCAGGTCTTATCATCCAATTAAATCCATTCTCACCTAAACACCATAATGCAATGTGTTCCAATGCAAAACTTATTCATGTGTTTTTAGCATGTTTAAGTGCTAATTTACCATTCAAACCAAAGCACACAGCCAATGCAAATGGATAACATTTTTACTAAGGCATTTATTTTCCCCTTATCTATATTTCTGGAACTGCTACAGAGACATACATTTTGGCAGATACATTTTTTTTTTTATCACAGGCGGTAAACCTTTAAGTCGCTCCGTATCAGCGGGACGGGATGTTTTTGATTGATTTGATATAAGTGGATTTAGACAGCTACAGACACACACAGTGATTATTTCCCAGCATGCTTTTAGGGATTGTGATTTTCTGTGAAGTACGTCTTTCTTTTTTTTTTTTTTTTTTTGTCAAACTCTTTGCCAATCTGCAGTGTCTTCACATCAAAGCGGTAATATGCGGCTCAAATAAAGAATGGGAATTATCTCCAACGTCCTGCGAGTCTAAATCTTCCTCCTTTGGTGCGTCTTTGTTTTGCAGGCCCATCTGCCTGTTTGATAATCTG
This sequence comes from Philypnodon macrostomus, assembly GCA_036025475.1. Classification (NCBI taxonomy): domain Eukaryota; kingdom Metazoa; phylum Chordata; class Actinopteri; order Gobiiformes; family Eleotridae; genus Philypnodon; species Philypnodon macrostomus. Next base: position 4,448 of record JAVQKC010040323.1, read on the forward strand.
CATGTTTCCTAGTGAACCGCATTGAGCCACTGTTTGCATTTAAAACACAAGGAAGACCTACTTTTTAAAGCTGCTCTAATTGATAGACTTTGTAGTGAATATGATCAGATGGATGGTTGGATAACTGCGAACTTGTGGAATGAATGGTTTATCTTTAGTTTTGAAAAATGTGTGCTTGTGTGTTTCTGTTTTGATAAAGCTAGCTTCTACTGTGGTAAAATAAATTCAGAAATGTAGTTGGAGCATTGCCCAACAACTATGGGCCTTAGGTGGATTCTTAAAGTCATCCCACATAACTTTGGTCAGACTTACGAGTCAGTCACCTCTGCGTTTGTCACCATGAAGCACAGAGGTGTTTTATAGGGTGGGTTGGTGAAATGAGGCTTTGTCTTTTCAATTTAAATTCTCAATGGTATTCATTTATTTGGATATGATATCACAATGGGTTTGATGTTCATTCATTCTTACATTTGTTTTTTTATTGGGGGCTGCATCTGGATGGAACCTAGCCTAGTAACTCCTAACACATCTTTGTCTTTGGACTCTACACCTCAGTGTTTTATATATTTATGATGAAAAAGCACTTTATTTTAGGAAGACGAGAGAACCCACAGCAACACAGGGAGGACACCCTCAGTGTAATTTTACTGCTCTAGGTAAACTTTATTGTCCCATAGGGAAATTCATCCTCGTTTGACCCATCCTTTCAATGCCTCTGTAGCAACCTGTCAGGAGCAGTGGAACCCTTCTCCAGATCTCGGTAGAAAAAGCGGTAGAAGACGAATGAATCAATCAATTACAAAATAAAGCAAGATATATTTAAGAAGATAAAATGAGGAGGTGGTCTCTGTCACGGTACGACCGCATGATTAAGCATGGATATGCAACATTTACACTAGACATCACTACATGGAGAGACAGTAGTGAAGTTCAAAAATGTACTAATGTATATGTACTCAATATTGAAGAATACTTGAATATAATATTTTAGGAATGCCTCAATATATTGGCTCAGCATCAAAAATATTACAATATTCACAAGGTTGACTGATATTGGTATCTGCATATAGAAAAATAATGTTGCTGTATTTCTAGGGTTTTTTTGGTTGTAAAATTGCACCTTGCTGAATTTGCACTTTAACATATGATGCATGCATGTGCTAACCTAAACTTAACACGTTTGGCATCTCAAAGGACTACAGAGAGTATTGAGCTATTTAAGCTATAATCTGATGCAAGCATCTCTGTTCTTTAAGCATAATGTAATTGTATACTGTCCTAATAAATAAATTAATTAATTAAATGAAAATCAGGGAAGGAAAATCCAGCAGACATCAGGCTCAATGGGTGAAAAGCTAGTCTGAACTCAAAATTGATTAATTAAAGTATATATATATATATAATGATTTTGTTGTTTTCTTTCCTCTAAATGAAAAAGCAAAACATGTTTACAAACTTGGCATCAGAAATCGATATTGGCCAAACTGGTCGTTTGGTACCGAGATGAAATTCGAGGTTGATTCCGATATTTCTACCAGTTTTGGTCTTGACTTGCCCAGAATATTTGTTCACATTGCTTTGATAACAGTATCAATCTATTAATTTATTCACAAATTTAAATGTCTCTTCATCACCTTAAAGAAAGACCATCCTTGGCCTATAAGTTTACCCCAAAAGCAATTAATTAATGAACCACCATTTTCTTTTCGTGCTTCAGTGAACACTGAAGCCCAAGGTTATACTCTGCCTCAGCTCTCTGACTGGTGTCAAAACACAATAATTACAAGGACTATAGAGCACACCACACCTGACCTGCATTAACCTGCCTTTCACCCGTGTCTCACCTCATGGCCACAATAAACAGCAACATACACCAGCTGTTTTCAAAATGCTTTATTTCTATGTGTTTGGAGAAATTGGATGCAGTAAATCTATAGTGACCTCCAAATCGACCTGGGAACGTGGTGTAAAAGTGAAGAGGCTGGATGGGTTGGAGGTTTTTGTAAAGGGCTGCTTTGAAAGATTCAATGGATTCTAAATTGTTTGAACCACAAAAAATCTGTTCAATGCATTGAGATGTTTACCAATTAGTCTGTCTGATAAGTTTGAATGTACTCCTTACATTCAAGATTATAGATTCACTGTGTATAATAGCAAGCTTAAAGGGCCTATATTATGCAACAAATTGAACTTTCTACCATTTTATAATGAAGGCTGCACGATTTTGAAAAAAAATATCTAATTGCAGTTTTTATGACAAATATTGTGATTAGATTTGCAATATTGTTTGTTAATCCAAAATTCGGTTCACACCAGAGTTTTGGAAGAAGACTAAAATATTAACTTCCACAAGAATAACATCCCTTTCAGAACATGTATGTAGTGGTTAAACCTACAAAATAAGCAGTTTATTTTAATGTTTTGTGCAGAGGATATTATATTGCCTAAAACATTGTCCTAATCCTAAGGCTGTTTCTTTGTTTTCCAGGCAAAGTCATCAGAGGCTGCCACCACTGCCTCACCATCGTCCCAGGACAAGAGCAAACAAGAGGTACAGCCTGTTCCCATGTGCCTTCGGTCACAAAGGCAATTTATCTCCAATGGTGTCCAGTATTTGATTTGCTGTTTGCTCACTTTATATCTGCAGTAGTTTAAATGTGTTTTTTTAGGGCATACCCTCCTCCTGCAGTAAGGTTTTTGACAGTGGGCAGTGCACTCTGAAGCACAGAGGGGATTTAGATGATTGATTGGTGTTTAAAAGAATCCTTTTGGGATATTCCTTTTTTTTTTTTTTATTCAGGGATGCGCTAAAATCTTGGCATATATCGATATTTCCTGTGTTTTCTTTTTAAAGGAAAGACAACTCAACTCAAGAAATAACAGCTTTTAAATGTATATTAATTATATCAGGGAAACAACGATATTATGGAATCATGTTCGTCCCCGTCCGCAGATTGTACGCGTGAACGCGATAACGCAAAAACGAATTGCCGGATCAGTTTCAACTTTTGCACACAGAACTGGATTGAGTTTGGTACTTCTACGATTATAATGACAATTAAATAATTCATGAATTACTGTTTTGATGCAATTTTATTGAGCCAATAATCCTGCTGAACATAAACGAAATTGCATGAATCTTGGCACAGTGATCCGGGCAATTGTATATTTAATGTATATAGGCAAATTACAGAGGTCAAATAAAGAATGTCTCAATAGCGCCCCCATGTTTATGACCCCTATGGGATGTATGGGACAACTTGACACAGAGAACAATGAAACTCAAATTTACCTGTATTCCTCTGGCTGGTTCTAAATATTAGATGACACTTTCTGCACAGCACGTTATCATCGGCCAGCTATTTAGCTGCGTTACCAATGTCAACATTGTGAATATCATCTGATACCATTCCTACTTTTATTGTCTATTGTTTTACTGTAAAGTCAGCCTCTCAACCTAAATGATTTTTGGATCTCGTCATCACTACACAATGCAGTTTGATACTTATTAAATTAATATTATAGACTTTATTATTCTTGTCCACTTTGATGCTGTATGAGGACCATGTGCTGTGTCTCCAGTTCTGATTAAAGACCCCGTCTCAAACACACACTGATGAAGAGGAGCGGTGTGTAATTCTGTGTTTTATCCTGTCATCAGATGGAGATTATAATGGGGCTGCTGGTGTCTGCAGTGAATTGGCAACGCTCCCTCATTAGCCTAGAGTTAATAGAGTCAGACACACAGAGCTGCCAGACTCTGAGGAGAATACAGCCAAAACATAATGCAGTGTCAACAAAAGCCCGGTTTGATGTGAGGGGCTGCAGAATCAAATTTACAAGACTGGGATGCATTAAAGAATTTAAAAGGGGTTATATTGTGTATTTTTAAAACTTTTGTAAATGAGTTTTGTTTCAAGATTAGATTAGCAGTTTGTGTTCTATCTGTTGTGAAAGCTTTGATTAAGTGCATGTGTCTCAGGTCCGTAAGTTTCCTAAAATAAAAAAAAAATTGAGAAATCCTTTATCTGACCCTATTCTATGATGTAAAGTAGGTAAACTTTATTATTTTACTTTAGTCCCTCCCCTGGCCTCTACAGCAGCATTAGATCCCAGATTCGTGGGTTACCACTTTGACCAATAGTCACTAGTCGAGTTTTACTTTAGTCCCGCCACTGGCCTCCACCGACTTCAGATGACCTACTATACATCCGATTAGATAGTCATTTTTATTATTTCTTATTTTGGGAAATGTATAGACTACACCTTTAAGAAGTGGCCACACTCACTTCACAACAATAGCCAATGAATATCATGAGTGATATTTGGGATATGGTATATATTGACCGGGCGAAGTTATTTTGCCCGTTCCTGACAATCCCCTCCATTCATTGGAAGACAGAACCGACTGTAACTGGGGGGAGGACGCATGCAAACTAAACACTACAGTATTAAAATCCTATTACCTACACATTACATTTGTTTTGCTTCTATCAAAGTTCCAAAAAGTCTTGGTTGTGTCCTGCTCTAGTTGCCTCAGATATCTCCATTAATACAAAATAATGTTGTTGTTGTCATTAGCTCCCCATTAAGCACCTGCGGGCTCAGACACTTAAATGTATATAGTTTCCTAATGTGAATTTAATGCCGTCTGAATGCATTATAATGTGCCTCTATTATTAGCACAGGGGAGGTTTGCTATAATGTTTTCAGGTTAATGCTGCTGTCTGTTGTATGTAAATGAGTCTATGCCAGGCTCCGACGGCGCTCACTAATGAAGACGAGATGCCAAAGAAATAAGCTTTAGAGCAGATTTATGTGAAGAGCTGCAGTTTGTTTCTCCTTCCATCATCATTCACAACAGTCTATACTGTACTGATGTATGCTGCTGACAATATGCTTTATGGTACATAATCCAGAATCATACGGAGATCAAAGACGGTATGCAATGTAAGCTGCAGCTAGCCCAGGTTTTGACAAGGGATTTCAATAGAATAGCATGTTGTACTACCTTGCCTTATAATAAACATTGTACCTAGTGAGAAGAATCAATTTCAGTTTTTTGAAATATTTCAAAATGGCTGTAGAGCACCTCCAAAATACCAAAAAACAAAGCCTTGTTTCATTTAGTGGGATTCTTTACACACCAATCAACCCTATACATCTGTTCATTGCCTCAAAATGCAATTGGAAAAAAGAACTCATCTAAACACTATTGGAAACAAATTTGCTCCAGAAAAATATGTTTTAATTCCAAAATATTTGCAATGTTTAGACATACGATGGTGGCAGCCATGTTGGATTATCTAGAAGATTGTTATCCAAACTGTGGTCCAGGGACTTCTAGTGGTCCCTTTCACTGTTTCTCAAATACCCATGACTCTTTTTAAAGTGCTATATTTGTCATTATACATACAAGGTACATGCGATGAAATTACGTTGCGACTGACCGATCCGTTACTATTGGCTGACCTGACCAGTATGTCTTTTAGTGCTAGGGGAAACCGGAGCATCCAGAGCTTTCAGAGACTATGCAGACACGAGGAGAACAGAAAGGCCCCGACTCAAACCCGGGACCTTCTTGCGGCGAGGCAAGAGTGCTAACCACTGCGCACTCACGTGGTGCATATAAAGTGGTTACAGCTTGATATGCACAAATAAATTGACTTCTAAATTAAAAACAAATGTACAGAAACCCACTATTTTGCATCTGTCTCTTTGGCAAAGTGAGGTGGTCTGCAAACCTTAGTCCTTGGTTTGAAAATGTTTGATAAACACTGATCTAGAAGAAGAGCCATTATCACCAACACACCTTTGCCTCCTGTTCATTCCCTGACCTCTAAAGACTAACCTGCGAGATCTTCACTGTAGTCTACTGGAGCTGGATCGAAGTGTGAACATGAGATTGTCTGATCAGATCTCACCAAGACTTTAAAATCCCACTGTCAACACAGCCTCAGTCACTGTCTGTGTCTGAGCTTGTCTATGTTGTTTTTACAGAAAGAGAAGAAGAAGGACAAAGAGGAGAGACCCAACTCAAAGGTAACAGATTTTTATTCGTGACAGTAGGCCTGCACAATATATTGCATATTGCACATAATATATAAAAAATAATGGTATATTCTTTCATCTGACTGAGTTACACTGCTAAAATAATTTGTCCCAAGAAAGGTGTCGTTTCTTAAAAAACAAAAACAAAAAAGATTACTTTAGTCCCTCCCCTGGCCTCTACAGCAACATCAAATCCAAAGTTTCTGGGTCACCACTTTGACAATAGTAGTGGAGTTTTACTTTAATCCCCCTCCTGGACTCTACAAGCCACAGACGGCCTACTTTACATCGTCAGTTAGTTCAATATAGTGCCATCGAGTGAAACGCTCCCCTGCGTATGCGTATTTAGTCGTCCTGGAGCTCCTGCGTGGTTTAAAAGAAGTGCAAGACTTCACACAAAAAGTAGATTTAATAAATTCCGACTCCTTTCCTAACTGCTTCTAGCCTAATGAAAGATACTCTGGCTAATTGTGTTAGCTGCTGTATGATGGTCTGTAAAATTATTTTAGCATCTGAATTGTGGAAAATATAACTTAAAAGTGAGGCACAGCATGTCTATATTGGGAAACGTTTAGCCTGGTTATTATTAGCATAAAAAAAATCAACAGTTTAGTGGAGAACCTGAGCTACTTCTGCACTGGGTCAAATTAGCACAAAATTGCTCACTGGATGAAAATTGCACATTAAGAAATTATCAGACTTTTTAGCACATTAATGCAAATTCACTTTTATTTGAATACTCATAATTAGCCTACCTGATATTTTAGAGAGGAGTATGTGATATATAGAACTTGAAGGTCAAAATCTGATGTGTGCCATATGAGCATTGTTGCCTCCACCTGAATGCTTTTGCTATTGCTACTCAAAATAATGCTAAACTATTGATCTTGCAATGTACAACATGGTTATTGAATATCAAATGTGTTTCACATATTGTGCAGCCCTACATAAGACAAAGCAATTTCAGTTAAAGTCTTTAAATAAAGACAAAATAATTCAATTCAATTTAAATTAAATTGTATTTGTATAGCCCTATATCACAACAAAGTTGCCTCAGAGGGCTTCACAGAAAGAGATGTATGTAAACAATAAACAAGGTCATCGCAAACAATAACAACAGGACTGTCCCCCTGTCCTTAGACCCTCCATCGTGGTCAGGAAAAACTCCAAAAAACCCATTTATAGGAAAAAGAGAAACCTTAGGGAGAACCACACGATAGAGGGATCCACTCCCAGGACGGAAAGGCTATAGATGTGTCCAGGACTGACGGATGAGGTCCTTCTATAACAACTTTGATAAACAAGCCCAAGCTTTATTGCTTCATTGAAATAAATGTGGTTGGTATTAACTGTGGTCTGGGAATTTATTTATGATGCCGATGCTGGAAGTAAAAATGCATGTTTTAATTGGGGATTTGATCTGACGTTTGGGGTCCGTTTTGCCAATGTACTCTTGCTCTCGCCTTTGTATATAAACACTAGTTCACTATACAATGCAATCCCATATTTCCTCCTATAAGCTCTTCTTCATCCATCCATCATTGCTTCAGTAGTGTTATATTGTTGCTGATGTGTAGAATAGCAGCAGCTCAGCCTCCTGTCTGAGTGAAGATCGTGTTTATGAATACACTGACAGCACAGGCCCATAGTCCTATGGGACCCCCACCTCTCATACACATTCATGTCTATGGCAGATGCTTGGGTTTAGGGCTGGGACACCGCATCTCTGTGGGGAGTAAACAGAATCAGGGCATCCCGCTGTCACATAGAGTACATTAGGCTGCATAGAAATAAACTGGGGAGGGGAGTAATGCAGTAATAATGATACCAACTTCTGCATGAAATGTCAAGTCACACCAGATCATATGTATATTGTTTGATTGGTTGAGTGTCAAGAAGGAATACATACATCATTTGTTTGTCATTTGTTTTCAGTTTATTTTCTTGGTGGGGTTCAGTACATTTGAAACAGTAGCCAGTTAATTGCAGAGCTGACAGAGAGACATACACAGACAATAGTTTCTTCACAGATAATATTTGTCTATGTATCTGGGGTGCCATTTCTAAAATAGGGATGCAAAATATTTATAATTAGAAACTTATTTGAGTTGGAGACTGAAGGCTATCTCAGCAAGTCTGAGTCTTAGGTAGGGGGTGAATACACCTTGATAGAACAGTTAGTTGTAGAGCTGACAGAGAGACATACAGTGACATTTAGAGTCAGTAAGTGACTGATGTCTTTGGATGGTGGGAGGAAGAAGAGAAAACCCAAAGTAATACAGGGAGGATGTGCAGACTCCACACAAAAGTGCTGTAATGTTTTTTTTTTTTTTTTATTGGAATTTTTGGAATCATAACTTTATATCAACAATGTTTTCCTATTAAAAGTTAGAAATGATTTCTTTGACAGCATCAATGGGAGAGCTTCAAGGCCAACTTAGCCTTGCCTAAAAAGTGGGTCAAGGGAATATTTGACTTTCAGGTGAAACTTGTGGAAAATGTTCACACTGACTTTTTACTCTAGACTTTTGCCACATAGAAGGTGACACTGCTATTTTTACTGTTGGGTTGCCCAACCTAAATATGTAAGTTGGCCACATAATTCCTATGTACAATTTTTATTTTGTTGAGTTGGTGAAGGTCATCGTGTGTTTGCTTTTGAATACATTTTGAGCTCCCCGCAGAAAAAGCGACTGGACCTCTCAGATTCTCCTGCCAAAGCTATAACGTGCCAGTGCGTATGATGTACCTCAGTGTTTGTGTTGGTGATGGAGAGGCTTATATAGGCCCGTACATTTTCTAGGTCAGGGTTTGTAAATGCAGTCTTTGGAGCGATGGGGGAATAATAGACCCCAGGATGGTGCACTGCTCTTGGCTGAGAGAGAGAGCTCTGTGGGGAACATGGATGTAGGCTATGGGCTTCAAAAACCAGTGGGATATAGCTCTAATAATAGGACATTTTATAGGAACATGGAGTACAGATAATCGGGGGATATGAAGGGGCATTTATTGATCAAAACGACGCGCTTGAAAAAATTGATGTGAAATATTGGGAACTGAGATTCGTGGTTCTAACTGGTAGATCTAGACCAAAAGTGTGTTATAGGGTGATTTCATGTTAATCACATTTTGTATTTTCAGCAGTTTAACAAACCAGCATCACATAAGTTAACTGGTTCTCATTTCTGTGTGTTATTGTTAAACTATCTAATAAATTGTATTCTGAACAAGTTTTAGCTAGTATTTGCCATCTAAAAGTAGTATTTAACCTTCACTGTTTTAACATGGTACTGCCATGTAAATGTAACATATACAGAATTTAAATAATTAAAAGTCAGACAATTGGACACACTTTCTCATTATATCGGCGAAAACAGCGTGTCGCCGATATTATGGAATCACGTCGGTGCGCGTCCGCGTCCGCGTCCGCGTCCGCAGATCCTAGCTGTGAACGCGATAACTCAAAAACGAATT
>JAVQKC010040337.1:0-14372 GCA_036025475.1 Philypnodon macrostomus
TTTCCTGTTTGGTCCTCCAAAGGTTATAAATCAATGTGATAAGAAGTTCTCCATGGTTACTTAAAAACAGGTATCCTGCTTGAGTCTGTTGAGGTCAAGAGGTCAGTTACACTACAGTGGGTAAGGTAGGGATGATTTCAATGTAGTGGCACCATTCTTCCTATTTTGGGTTTTGGATCAGCATCTCTCCCCAGGACTTTTAGTAGTTAGTACTCATAACAAGATTCAAAGTGTGTATTGTCATATGCACGGTAAGGAAACATGAAATTCTTACTTTGCTGTCCAGACTAAATGCCAACAATCAAATCTGAGCATAAATAGATACATAATAGAAGATAAAGATCAAGCATGCACAAGTATGAATATAATAAAATGAAGGACTATGTACATATGTGTGCTACATTAGCAATTGTCTTGGCATCTAGTTAGTAACTATTTTCAACTAGTTTAGCTAAACAAACCTGAACTTGACATTACGGAGTCTGTCTAGGATTTGCATCATGAGACTCCAACCATGCAACCAAAATTTAAGCGAGATTTAGCAGTTTCTTCTGAATGCTCACTTTCCTCAAAGTACCCACTGACACCCACTTTTATGAGCAACAATGAGTTGATCGAGACAGTATCCTTTTGTCTGGGTTAGGTTCATCTCTATATATGATGAGGTTAGGTGGTTCACGTTTTTCTTTATGCCAAAGTAGTCCTTGGTTTGAAAATGTTTGAGAAACACAGGATAAAATAAACAACTACCTGTAGCCTGTTGCATATTTGAGAAAACAATTACCTAACAGCATGTCTTCAAACGTGCCTACAACATTTGCACACTACTGGATTATTAATGCAAGCCTGACATTTTTTCTCTGCGCACTGGGAGAACATGTCTAGTGCATAGGAAATGAACACAATTATGTATCAGCAAACCATCCATACCCACATGAATATTTCAGATTGATGCTTCTGTGCTGTGATTGATGGATGGTGATTAAACTGAGTTAAACCTGGAGTCTTGTTGGCTGGAGGCAGGGGCCACACCCATCTCTGAGGCTGGAAATGTTGAAATCCTGGTCTCAGAATATTGGATATGATCATGTTACTGTTGCCACTTGTCTAGAAATTTACCAGCCAACCCAGCATTGGGAGCTAATCCCTAAACCCAATGTTGAAAGCCTACATACATGTTGATGTCTGTTCCTATCAGTGGAGATTATCGATCATTTAATTAAGCTTCATGTTGAAAATACCATGTTGTTTTGTGATGACTTAATGGAGACAGATTTTTCTGCAACGGTGAGGCCTTTAGAAAGCAATATTTTTGAAATTCTTAAATTGCAGCAGGAAAAAATGATAAAACATAATAAAAATGCTTTGCCAGAAATGTTATTGCCAAAAACTAAGGACACTGGAATATGGTGTGTTTTTAAATTTGTGATTGAGATGCCATCAAAAACATTATTATTTAAGATATATTTAAGACCAATACAAAAACCAAGCAACATCACTGGCTAAATATTTGTTTGATTTGGAGATGATCTGTCATACACAAACTGTAGCTATGCTTTCACTGTAAGATATGAATATGCATATGTAAGAGTGTTTCAATCAATCAATCAATATTTATTTGTATAACACCATACCAGCAGCCAATCAGTGCACAAGGCGCTTCACACAATGCAACAACAACAGTCAAAAACAGAAACATGAAAATTACAGAAACACTCAGAAACATCCAACAGTATGAGTCAAAGGCCAGTTTGAACAGGTGAGTCTTTAGCTGATAGTTCAGTTATAGAGTGTAGATCAGGAGGAAGAGAGTTCCAGAGCCTGGGAGCAAACACAGGAAAAGAGCGATCACCCCACTGCTTATATCTGCACCTGGGGACAACTAGAGACACCTGCTCGGAGGAGCGCAGTGCCCTGACAGGCTGGTAAACAGCTAGCAGGTCAGATAGGTAGGATGGAGAAAGACCTTTAATGGCCTTGAACACAAACAAGAGCACCTTAAAAGCCACCCTGAAATGAACTGGCAGCGAGTGTAGAGGGAAGAGAATGGGGGTTATGTGAGCATGATTTGGGGCATTGGAGAGGGCGTTGCGTTGAGTTGTTTGTTGCAACACAGTTTTGTTTAAATGTGTTAGCGCAGACCACCTTGACTTGCATTAAATGTTATTACTACACATTATGACTTTGGCACAAGATGTAACTATGGCGTACTTCTTATGTGTGTGTGTACTTTCAGGAAAAAAGATTTTCATCTGTAAAGGGGAATTCAAAATGTGAAAACAAATGACTTCAAAATGATTAAAAGCAAGGAAATAGAAATCCATTCCTATTAAACCCAAACAAAAGTAGACACAAACATCCGTACACCGGCCGGGTGGGGGAAGAGCCTGTTTGGTGGGCTACCTTTTTATCATTTTCGCTTGTTATCTGAAAAGAGGACTCACCTTGTAGCGCCTCTTTGGCCCGGTCCAGCTCATGCTCCTTGTCCCCCAGCTGCGCCCGGAGGTCAGAGGCCGACAGGACGTTGTTGGAGCAGCCCTGGGTCTGAGTGTCCTCCAGGTCCCGACTCAACATGTCCTTCATCTGACGCAGCAGGTGCACCTCCTCCTGCAGCTGGGCCACCTCCTCACGCAGCAACACTGGAGACACAAGGGTTAGAAACGTCAGACTTTTGGTCGTATGGTAGTATGTATACCTTATTGTGAAAAGTAAACGTTTGTGAGGAGGTTATTGGTGATTCTCCTTAGCAACCACAGAAACACATTATAAAGTCAAACCAAATGAAAATGACGATTCTTTTTTTATTTGACAGAAGTTTCATTATAAAAAAGATTCAAGATTAATGTCTCAAAGGAGAAAACTGAAAACATGAACTAAATAAAAGAATTGTGTGTAAATAGCACAAAGCCATATACAGTACACTGTGCTTATGAGGTCAAGATCCATACAGTTTAAGCTAATGTTAACGCAGGAATGTAGATGAATTATTATTAAAATTGATAAGTCTTTCGATAAGTCTTAATACAAATCAACACAGTTAGCTCTGAACAACAGCACAGGATTTCCCATCTGCTCCTCCTCTTCCTCCCTCTCCGCTGGGACACCCAATGACAAAACAAGAACAAAAATCTGAGTGAACCGATGAGCTCGGAGGGGCTGTTACAAGACCCCGTAAATGCTAACGCTTTATATTTGGTCACTCCAGGAAATTCACTTAAAAGTTATACATCACAATGATTTATCTGAAACAGTAAAGTGTGGAGTGGAGGATGTGAGGGAGTACAAAGACAAATGACATGAAGCCCAAAAGCAGCACAAATACTCAACTGTACGAGAGCCTTTTTCAACACCACACGAGGCCGGCAACAGAAAGGCAATTTGGATTACAATGAGGTCGCTGTAAATAAAACCATTATGTTGTTTCTGCTTTTTAAAAAATATATATATTCAGATTGAACAAAAGTGCCTAAATTCATTCATTCATTAAGGGTACGCTCAGAACAATGGTCAGTACAGGTCACAGTGTCGACTTGTGAAAACAGAATGCTCCTAATATCCTATAATATGACTGTTGCATGAACCAGAAATCCAAAAATGTATTTTTGTGACTAGTATACACTGACATACAACAATTCATTCATTCATTAGGCACAACTGAAAAGCAAAACGATGATGTAGGAAAAGCCAATCAAAACCAAATACCAATAAATATGGTCATTGCATTTATGGCAGAAAACAATTGACCATCATAGCTATTATATCACAGTAAAAGGCCCCAGCTCAAACCAATCAATGCGTTGCTATACTGTGAACCTTATGTTACCTCAGCATGCACGTGTGTAATTGACAGGGGAAGTGAAAAGTTTAGCACTAGCCCTCAGCTAGTCTTAGTCCTGCTACAGTTTGATAAGAGCCACCAGTCTGCTCCGGTCTGTCCATTCAGCCTCATGGAAACACTCTTATAGCTGCATGTGACTGAAACAGGTTGTATTTTGAGAGCCAAAAATCTTCGAAGCTCAAATCCGCTTATTGCCGCGTTTACCTACAGGCCTGCCTACAGTGGTGTCGAGACCAGCTGCCGCCATTGGACACAACTGAGTTTTCTGTTGAGCTCAGCGTCTTACCCTGAGACGTGGACAGGCTGTAGAGAAGACGTCATGTGAAGGTTGATCTTCTGCCTTTATTATACAACAGTAAATAGATTAAATCCTCTAATGTGTTCACTGAGATATTTTGAGTCCCCTCACCACAACATACTGATATTTATTCAATATAAAAACATGTGTTCCACCCAAACCTAACTCTAACAGGTCCTCTCTATGTTACGGCATGTATTCTGCTGTTCACAGACATGCGTGTGATTGGTGTGTCTGACCTTGAATTATTTGTATGGTGTCCACCTAAGGCCCATAGTTGCTGACTGAGATGTGCTCCAGTCACTTAACAGGAATAAGTACGATGTAGCTCTGAGTATAGCATTATTTTATAGTGTACATATCTATAGCCTTGAACAGTCCTTCGCTTGTACAGTCCTTTTCTGCCACTATTTATTGTTTTTTTGGAAAAGCATCAGATATTGGGACTCGGATAGTAGCTCTATATATCAGAATATACTCATCTCATCTGTTAAAACTCGTGTTGCCATTGACATTGTTAAACAGACCAAAACCAGTGGGAACCTCCCTAAATGATCCCGACAAGCATGTGGTTGGCCAAAAGTCTATGTATACAAATACACAGCAAAGAGCGTTCACATCTCCCCTATAGACAACATCAAGGACACACCATATATACCGATAATGCATTTCCACATTTGCTGCAACATCTACAAGCAGTTCAAATTGGCCGAGTGGTATAAATGATAGACAGAGAAGCGCTGTCATGGCAGAGGTTGTGGCTGCTCTGATCCTTGAGTGGTTGTGCTCTGGACCTAGCCTTTACACAGACCCGCTCAACGTTCTACAGCAGAGTCAGTTCAATTTAGATCCCAGTCTTCCATTAAAGCATTCATCAAGACAAGGCCATCAGAGGCTAACTCCTACTTTATAGACATTACAGCACTGTCCCAACATGGCAGGCGCTGAATAGATAGACGAATGGAAAAGTCAAATTCAAATGTATGAGCAATTATGGTGAGTTTGAAATTAAAACTGCACTGAAAAACTGTCAAATTGAGCTTTTTCAGCTTTCTACAATGTTTTATTGTTGTTTCCTCATCAAAAACATGCCTAGAGCAGTTTTCGGAGCCGTTTGTGCATTTGAAGTAATTATATAATCACTCGTGGCCATTTTTCCACACCTCAAATTAATTGACTTTTTTCACAGTTTCACGGTTTTTGATGTCCTCCTTCTCTGTAAGCCATGTAAGGTTGCATTTATTTATTTGTTTACCTTTATTTAACAGGAAAGTCCCACTGAGATTCAGAATCTCATTTTCAGGGGAGTCCTAGCCACAATGGGGAAGCCGGGGGAAACCTACGCAGACACAAGGAGAACATGCAAACTCCACACAGAAAGGCCCCGACTGAGGAATCGAACTCAGGACCCTCTTGCTGTGAGGCAAGAGTGCTAACCACTGTGCCACCGTGCATGGCGTAGGAGCGTATTAATAGGCCATGGGTGTCATAAATTGTGACTAAATACCTCAAAAAAATCATTGTAGACAAGCTGTTTAGCGAAACAGTCTCAAGTGCACTTTTCAACAGAGTCCCTCATTTGTTCACGTCACAGCCACCGACAGAGACGTGGCAGCCATTCTAAACTCTCTATCCTCCACCACAAACAATCAACGAAGAACACAACAGCGGACATATACTAAAGTGGCGATCAAACGTCCATCTCTGACAGTTCACCCCAACGGTCTTGTTAACTCTGTAAGAATATATACATAAAAGTCAAACTACTGTACTGAGCAGCCAACCGTGGAGACCCAAAATGGCAGAGCAACAACGACCACAACACATGATTAAAACTGAAACTCAATGATTTCTAATTTAGTTTTGTATTGTGTAATGTGTTTATCTTCCACTTTACATTTTCTTGTGATGACTTGCCCACTGTTTTTAAGAATTACTCACTCCTCTTACTAAGTCAACTATAATGTAATGGGCACTCATAGGAAACAGTCCTCAGAGCTGTTGGCAGAATACTGTTGAGCCTGAGGAGATAAAGTGGCTGCTTGTCATGCCTCCACTCATTTCTGGCTCTGATTCAAGTCTGTACAATTGTTCAAAACCATAAAAGTGTATGATCCTCTTCTTATATCTCAGGGATAGTAGCTATCAAATGGACGAAACGTCTGCATGCTGTCATCGAGCCAAAAGGCAGCCATTTTGAGCAGAATGATGTGTTTTTTATATATTTCTGCGCGTCTGCAATCTTCAACTAAAACATTCATCTTGCTGTACTATCTAAACTGAATAAACCCAATTTAATCCAGGGCTAAAAATGATCTTAACCAGGTCAAAAGCAGATCTAAACCAGGTTAAACCATGACTAAACCGTCTAAATCCAGTCAACAGCTATCTTGAGCAGATATTGTAGTGTTTTTAGCATTCATTTTACAACAGCATCTAAATCAGGCCTAAAATGTAACTAAACCAGGACTAAAAATGGTCTAAACCAAATCTAAACCAGGGCTAGATCACGTCGATACTGGGTTCTAAACTAGGACTAAACCAAATCTAAACTAGGTCTGAACCAGCTCAACACAGTCATCTCTTTAAGTGCCACTTTGAGCAGAAAATATAGTGGTTTTATAGACTTTTCGAAGCATCTTCTTTCAGGAATAAAGCATTCATCCTACAGACATCGTAACCTTGGTATGACTACAAGTATTTACTGCAGCTCAGTGAGAGACATCGATGTCTTGTCCAAGAGCTTGGTGTTTCTAGAAATGCACTCAGTCACAGACATCACTCACTAAATATTGCACAGATCCAAAGGCACTATTGAACAGTCTGAATATTTTAAGGGTTCTTTCCTTTTATATGATACAAAAAATAAATCAAACTAAAATATAGCAACATGCCGATGCCTGCTCCCTTTTATAGGCAGTCTGGCCTTACTCTTTCCTCTGCAACATTTAGAAACACATATCAGATATATATCATATATATCATTTTGTCACCACTGACTTGAAGTTTGTTTATGGTCAAATGTAAACAAATGCACTTCTATTAATCACAGTTTCAAAGCCAGATCAATCTCGCTTCTTTTCCAAAACAATGAATGCGCCTAACAATACAGTGTCATCCTCATAAACTTTCCGGGGGTTAAGCGTTGCCAGGATATGACTGTGTTGTTGACTCAAACTGTCATATTGCTCTCTGTAGATAACAGAACATCCTGGACCAACCCTTAGGAGAGACTAAAAGACATATAAACGTTATCCTTCTCTGATGACTGTGTGAGTGTATTTTAGTGATAAAATATGTTTAAAAAAATCTAAGTAATATTTTGAACTGCTTTTGAAGAAAATTACAAACTGGTAATGGTTATACAGTGCATTTTTATTTTTTGGTTTGGTTCAGAAACTCCTGAAGAGGCTTGTGTTCGACCTTGAAGTGGACTATGTGTGAAACTGAAACATTAGGCTTAATACGATGTAGATGATAAATGCATTGTTTTTACATCAAAGTGAGAGCTGCAGAACATCATTATTTAAGTATTTTACTCTTATGTGGTTATAGATGGAGTCTATCCCAGTAGCTATAGGCCTTAGGTGGGAGGAAGCATCCTGGGCAATGCTGACCCCTTCTCTCTAACATTCATTTTGTAGAGGCAATTTAGACTGGCCAATTTATCTCAGACAGTACATGTAGGTCTTTGGTCGGTGGGAGGACATAAAAAAAAGTTACATTGATTTTCCATTTGCTTCACCTTTTCTCTTATACATCATCCAGTACTCGGCAGTGTTTAGCTTCATACTTAATTCCTACAGATATCTGAACATACTGAGTAGACCCATACCATAGTGATTCAACGGAAACAGCCAGAGACACATTACACTTAGCTCTACAGCTGAGCAGTTTGGGGTCAATAGAGATGAATGGCACTCACATAACAGACTTGACTCAAACTCAAACAGCCCAGGCAAGCCACTTCACTTATTGACAGATCAGTGCATCTGCAGTGTCACTGTCAGGCTGCTCGAGAGCTCATCAACTAAATGAGCACTAAAACTCACCAAGGTTATCCAAGTATGAGGGGTTGACTTCTCTGATGTTTTATACATGCTTGCTGTAATTATTCATTTGTGTACAACACTCTGGCTGACCTTGTTACTATTTTATAAATAAATTGGCCTGATTTGCCTTGAAAATCTGTGAATTCACATCATCTGTCCAATATTATAAACACCAGTAAACAATAAACTGGTTCTCTTTGGCCCTGGGCACTGACATCTGTAATGACCTTGGCACAATCTTGCAATGGTAAACACTGACACTCAAACCAGGGATTTTCTAGTTTTAGAAAAACGCTCAATCTTATAAGCTTCAAAGCCCTTATATCAGAAGACGGTGAAGAATCTACTAAAAATACAATCATTTGTTTCATTACATAGCCCTTGTGGATAGTGTTTTGCATTGGTGCAGAATCCTATAAAATCCTGGACCCAGATGGTGTAGTTAAGATTGACTTGGAGAATCGAGAGAACCATTATGATGTGTATCTATTGCACTGAGAAGCATCGAAAACACAGACGGATGAACTAAAATAACCCTCCAGTTATAGCATTGATGAGTGTTTTAGACTGTGTCATTAATAACTACTAAGAGCAGATAGGGTCCCCTTTGCTCACAATGAAGATAAAAGTTTATAACCACCATCTATTTTCAAATATGCTTCTAGATGTTTAATTCCCAATGCCAGAAGGCAGCACAATAAACTTGACAAATGAAAGATGCTTGTTTAGGGATCCCTTTTGAGATCATACTCTCTACTGTCTGCCAGCACAAGACAAAAGGCCGCCCCAAAGAACTGTTCAACCGTTTATAAAAGACAAGCTTAAAATTCTCACAAGATGTAAGAAAAGAACTAGAAGCAAAGAGGTCTTCTAGACAGACTATTAAAGCAGTCAGCTGCCTGGTCGGAGATAGCAGGAGTTCGTGGGTGGGTGCCAGTGGCAGGCCGGGGCGATTAACAGGCTTTTCAGTCTGTAGGGCCTATACATGCCATTGTTAATATGCACTGATGATACAGGTTGATAGGAACTGGCCACTTTATTAGGAAGACTAGTTTATCTGTTCACAAGCACAACACTGCATCATGCCAGTGGATTTAATCATGCACACTGTATCTTCAAGACAAACCAGGCATACTAACAAAGAAGAACGGTGATTGGTGCCAGGTGGACTGTTCAGTAATTGGATTTTCACATAAAAACAGGGGCTACGGCGGATAGAATCAAGATGTCGAATATCCAGTCAGCAGCAGTACAGGGGCTTTGATGATGCCAGAAGTCAGACCACTCAAACATAGGTGAACGACCACACTGACTGGATGTGCAAGGTCTATCTAATAAAGTGGCCTGTGAGTGTATGATGACATCAGGGTCAGCTCCCTTTCCTGCTCAGCACATAACACTAACTCTCTACAGGAGCATGAAAAATGAATGTTGTTTGGACTCAGACCTACATGAGCACAGAGCATACTACTTAATGGAAATGTATATATCCTCACTTAACACATTGTATGCCTTATATAAAGCCCACTATAATCTAATATGTATTATTCAGACTTTATGATTAAGGATTTCAATAGTTTTACCCAATCACACAAAAAAACACTTCCCTCACAGGTTGTGTCAGGAAGGGTATCCAACATAAAAAGCTTGGTTGGGACTGTATAGAGAATTGAGGTAAAGCAAGCTTAACCTAAAAAATAGATTTCCAAAAATACTTGACCAAAGCCATTGATAAACAGCTATTAATCTGTTTTAGTCTGATCAATCCTTGAGCTTTTGACTAGCTTACTTTGGCTTCCTTTGACCACACATAAAATACATGTGTCTAGATCAGGGGTGGGCAAATTTTTTGACTCAAGGGCCACATGGGGTTTAAAAAAAGCAAAGATTGTATTCTGTAAAAACTGCAGCCGTTATGGACATGAGACATACAGCATTCTCACATTTCACAGTCAACTCTCCTTTTCTGTGACCCACTCATTGTTGCAGACACAGGACCATAAACAGGTTCAGAAAGGCTCATGGTGTTGATCCAGTGACCTCTGTTAGAATCACCATGACTCAATAGTATGTTGAGCAAAGACTATTTCAATTTAGGGAGAAATGAGTGGGGTTACTGCGGGGTTTAACAATGTCAATATTTTACCACATAGAAAATGCACGGATTAAAAAACTCCAAGGGCCGCATGTGGCCCCCGGGCCGCAGTTTGCACACCACTGGTCTAGAACATTTGTGCCTCTAGTGAATGAATGTGAGAGTGTATGTGTCTGTGTCATCCTTGCAACAAATTAGCCATTGTCCTGGGTGTACCCCTAAGGCACATAGTTGCTGAGCTATACCGCCAATGACAAACATGAATGAAAACTACTGTTGATGAAAAAAACTTGAAATGTTTATTGAGCTGTTTGCACTGGGGCAGACAAAACATGCTGTTGTTCTGTCCTGCTGACATCGCTCCTATTTAACACAAGTCTATCGTTCTACTGTATCTGCCAGGGTATTCAATATCCAGTGGGAACAGCCTTGATTAATGAATTCCCTAGAGTTTAGATTTCATATAACTTCAGTACAAGCCCGGCACTGATAACTGTAATTGATTTGTCCATTTATTATGTGCAGATTAGGCTGTGTGCCAACAAATGGTGGTACAGCAGCAGAAGCTTCAAAAGAGGTATTTAAGGTTTCAACAGTTGGGGAGTCAAGGGCTGCATCAGAAACATGCTTGTTCTGTTGTCGTGATTTAATGTGGCCCGAGTCAATTACCCAGTGATTAAGATAATGAACCTGGATGATACAGCAGGAGTTATAGCAGTGCAGAGAAGGGTTCAGACCACCAGGCAATCAAGCAACGAAAGATTTGAGAGTACACAAAAACATTGGCCAAAGCTTACTTGAAAATGGACTTTTTAAAATTCTCTATTAAAATTTGGTTTCCCGTTTTCCTGAAATACATCATCAGAATATCTTTTACCGTCAAGAATACAGTGAGACTTCTAATAGTTGTTACATACAAACGATTCTGGCATCAAACCATATAGGAAGAGAACGATTGTGTAAAAACAATGGGATGGGTTTAATCCACATCACATCTGCTGCATTAAATCTACAGTAATCAAGCCATGTGCATTTTCACATTCACTTGAATGGTTAAAATATGCGTGTTTCTAATCCCATATACTGTATAATCTACATTGTGAAGAAAACATGATTCACATTTTTTTTTATTACCAAAAAGAAACGATTATTTTGCAAAAAACCTCGATTAGCTCCGAGCTTCTGTAGACAGCAGCAGGAAGTATATACCACGACAGTAAAAACAAAAGAACGTTATTTGGCTTCATATGGGGTTCTCATTCGTCCAGGTGGAGTTTAAAAAGGCTTTGTCCAGATATATTTTTAAACTTTTGAAAATTCATGAGATGTTAACAGTAGATGTTAGTCGGTCAAACTATACAATAACATAACTCCACTAATGTAAAATATAATAAAGACATGCATATCAAAACATCTCAACACCATCAAAAACATATGCCCTTCTCCCCCACGTTCTTAATCGTTCACCTATAGATATTATATAAAAAATGCTATATTAAAACATCTTTCTCTCAGCTAAAAAGCCTTAACCAATGCCAACAATTCAAAGGATGTGACTCAGAAAAGTTGAGTGAGCATAATTGTCCCCCTCTAAAACTTTATGCTTCAGATATAAAATACACAGATTTATTGAGCTCCACTGAAAGTCTGTCTCCTCAAACACTACAACATTCCTGCACACAGCTCTCAGAAGATTAACAGATTATCATATCTATATCATCATACAAGATCTGGGTCACAATCCGGTTCTTAACACTACTAAATATACGGGATAACGGTGTTAGTTGAAGATGACTGTGATGAAGCCACAATGGTATGTTATATCTGTGTGTGTGTGTGTGTGTGTGTGTGTGTGTGTGTGTGTGTGTGTGTAGTGAGTAGTATACACACGGTCTTACGTAATAAAAAACACTACTGCTTTTTCAAAATGGATTCATATTTTAAAATGAACAAAACATAAAAGAGTTGAGGTTAGTGAGTTTAGGGGAGTCCCATTGCAAATATGCCTGCTCTGTAACGTATGATGCAACTGAAATGTAATGTTTGGCATGTTTCAAACCAATTCCTCAGTAACTCAGGAACTGGATAGAGCATTTACCTCTGAACTTGAAGATTCCTGTATTAAGTCCAGCTATTGCCTTTGGGATACATTATACAGTATCCTTTTCACAGAAGCTTTGTATTTTTCTTTTTTATTATCTAATGTTTCTTTCGATCCAAAGCATTTCATTGCATTTTTTGACCCTGTGTTGAATGTGCATATGACAAATAAACTGAAACCTGAAACCTGAATCAAACAGTATCCTTGTCCAGTGACCATTCCTATTGCAAAATCTTATGACGGCAATGTAATATATCTTTACATATTTCTATAAACATTAGTGAAAGCAGACAGTGTGCGGCACTTCTATCTGACTACACAATCCTATTGTATGAATCATTGTAGTTTATTCAAAAACTCAATTTGCCAAAAATGTATGTATTTCCAACCCTTAATAATAAAGCCTAAATAAGTTAAGCTAATAGTTGATTATAGTTTCCCCAATATACGCTTAAAGCTCACTCTCCTGTTGGTTCAGTTCCTCTTGAGCTCACAGTCACAGTTTAACGGCCTACACAAACCATTCAAAGCAAAACCCAATCCACCATTTTCTGTTATTTCTTTCTGTCTATGATTAACTCACCGGCCTTGCCCTCCTCCTTCTCCGACCTCATGTCGTTTACCGCGCAGGCTCCTTTCGACTCCACTGTCAGCCGTGGTGTGTGCTCTCATAGCAGGTGAAAAACCATACCACATGCACAGGTATAGGACGCGGCCAGCTAGCACACCATTCAAAACAATGTAATGTCACCACCAGCCCTGCCTGACGCTCCCAGTCAGCTCAAACTCCACCCAGCACAGGTTACCAGGTATCCCCCCAAGAGACACACTTTCCTATGGCAATCCTGTCCCTGTGTGTCTTTTTGTGTCTACCTGTTTAGCAACACACCCAAAAGCGGTTTGAACCACTCTCAGTCCACGCCTACAGGGTTTTTTTTGGCTTTATCTAGATTCAAGGGAAAAAAATGGAGGAGGGGTTACGTAACTCAGGTAGGTATCCAGGTGAGATAACAGTGCTCTTGCTCCATCTATTGGCCAAGATTGTGCAAATAAGGTACAGCATGTTCAGATACCCAGAGAACAATATGTGCCACTGTTTGGGAGCCAAGTTCGTCTTACATTAGTTTACATTGCTCAACTTCCTGAATCTAAATGTTGAGCTGGCAAGCAGAGAACAGACTTCAAAATGAACTCCCCAAAGATTTGATTGTGTGTGATGTGATGATCCATTGCTCCGAAGCGGACTTCTTTGTGGTATGTGCTACATGCTGAGACTGGATAGGTGCAGTCAGTATCTGTCAGAGATGCAGGGCTGTATGAGTTAAAGTTCTGTCAGAAGCTTGAATATGGGGCTGTTTTGAAAGGGGTTTTGTGCCTTGTTACAAACAACAACATCAACAAAAACATATAAAACAACAACAAAAACATATAAAACAACAACAACAACATATAAAACAACAAAACAACATCAACAAAAACAACAACAAAAACAACAATAACATAAAAAACCAACAAAACAACATCAACAAAAACAACAACAAAAACAACAATAACATAAAAACAACAACAACAAAAACATCAACAACAACAAAACAATAAAAACATATAAAACAACAAAAACAGCAACAACCTACTATGAGAAGCTGAATTTATGTTGCAGATTTTTACAGTTAAAAAGTCCTACTGCAGAAATAGACAGTCAAAATTTTAAAAGTGTTTATAATGGAGGTATCTGTATGCTACCATCTCATCAATTTGTCAAACCCTTATAGAAGCTCCATTCCCCCACCAGTGTCACTGTGATTCTGTCCTTCAAAATGTAGGATGTACTTTTAATTGTTATGATATTGAATAATTATGTTTCAGTGCACAGTGTAATTATATCGGCGAAAACAGCGTGTCGCCGATATTATGGAATCACGTCGGTGCGCGTCCGCGTCCGCGTCCGCGTCCGCGTCCGCAGATCCTAGCTGTGAACGCGATAACTC
>JAVQKC010040345.1:0-58711 GCA_036025475.1 Philypnodon macrostomus
GTCAGATGTGTTCAGGGCCGGGGGGTAATTAGGTATTTCAGGTTTGAGCCTAATCGGGCAAAGTATGTGCAAGCTAGAGGCTGTAAAATATACCTGACCTCCGAAATTCAATTCAAAATGGCTGACTTCCTATTTGTTGTAGGGTGGGGTCATAATAATATGTTATGTTCGGTACACTGTGGAGAATTACTGTACCAAGTTTAAATGCTCTCTGCCAAAGTAAGTGTGTCCAGGGTCCCATAGGGGTCATAAACATGGGGGCGCAATAGAGGCATTCTTTATTTGACCTCTGTAATGTGCCTATGTGCCTTAAGTATACAATTGCCCGGATCAATGTGCCAAAATTCACTCGATTTCATTTCTATTCAGCAGGATTATTGGCTCAATAAAAGTGCATCAAAACATTCATTTGTGAATTATTTAATTGTAAATAATCAAAGATGTACCAAACTCTATCCAGT
Source organism: Philypnodon macrostomus (assembly GCA_036025475.1). NCBI lineage: Eukaryota > Metazoa > Chordata > Actinopteri > Gobiiformes > Eleotridae > Philypnodon > Philypnodon macrostomus. Next base: position 462 of record JAVQKC010040345.1, read on the forward strand.
TCTGCATCTTCATGATATGTACCTGTGTGCAATAGTTGAAAAAGATCCAGCAAAGACTTTTTGAGTTATTGCGTTCACAGTTTTGGCCCTTAATTAATTAATTACCTAATTAATATTGATCAAAGAAGTACCCAAATCGATACAGTTCGGCGTCTTTATGGTATGTACCTGTGTGCTGTGTCCGGCAATTCGTTTTTGAGTTATTGCGTTCACAGCTAGGATCTGCGGACGCGGACCGAAGTGATTCCATAATATTATCGTTTGCTGATATAATAATACACTATAAAAAAGGTTTTCAAATAGTCAAGGTAATCAGTTCAGAAAATATACTGTATTACTTGGTGTAACGTTGGAATTGGAGGGGAAGTCCTACATTTTTAAGTACGGTAGTCTATGGTATTAACCTGTCAGATTTTACAGTATACAGAGAGGATGGCTTTTATCCCAGTAGAGAGCCAGCAACAATTACAAAACATCTGATCACTCACTCACAAAAAAAAACACACACACTTACTAAAAGGTTATTTAGAGGATATTATAATGTCTGCTTTTACTGCCAGACAGTTAATCAGGATAATGGGAATAGTGTCCTATAAACCTTAGGCCTACTGAAACATGCTTAAAATATTAACATAGTTGTTCACAGGAGGATGTTCCTGCTCAGTTAATATGCTCAGTGATCAGTGCCAGTTATCTTAAAGCAGACAGGGCAGGATGTCCTTTAGGAGAAGAGAGGTTGTCAGTTTGTACAAAGACTTCAATTTATCACTGCTATTAAGCCAGATGAATGACACGCATTATTTTCATAATATAAAACATTCTTTATTGACATATAGAAATGACTATAGACCTCGATCAAGGCATTACAGTTCCACCCTGGATCCACGCATATGAACAAACCTGTATCCAAAAGCATTCACTTGTCTTTTCTCAAATTTGGGATAGAAATATTGAGGTTGCTAACTGAATTGTCAAAAGTTTTTGTCCAGTACTGACTCAACCACGTTATTATTATTCACTCAACGGTGCAGCCTTTTCTTTGTTGTCATTAAAAGCACATTGCTGCCATCATTGACAGATGAGGATATGGTTCATTCTCAGCCTGCTTGTGCCTCTCCAACATGTCATTAGCCACCATCCAGATGATGCTCTACATGCTGCTTCTATCACTTATTTATGCTCTGAATGTTTGCATGCACATATGTACACACAACATAACCCCTGCCCTCGGCTTTCAGCCCTCTAATCCAGATTTAGCGTTTTTAATTAGTGCGCCATAGAAATGCTTGCATCCGCCTAAGGAAGAAGTATAATGCTTTTATAACATGAAGATTGTTACATGGCGCTTCATGTATATTTTCTTTCACATATCCTGGTTACAGGTTGTTCGGGAATTAATCTTATTCCAGCAACTATGGGCCTTAAACAGGGTACACCCCTACTCAGTGGCCAGTCACAAGGACAAAGACATACAAACCATTCAATCATTCACTAAGGGAAATTTAAATTAAAAACAAAAACAAAACAAAAAAACATCTAAGACACAAAAACGATGGGACGAGAACCTTGAGAGAACCTGCAACACAGGGACCTGAAGGAACTAAATGCAATCATTGTATGAATGCTTCTCTATAGAATATTGTACAATAGACTATTTTGTGTGAATTTAAATGAAGAATTGTGTGTGCCAAAACATGAGTGGACATTATAAAAAGATTTATTGGAACATGTAAAACATTTAAAGATTGAACTGAATGTGCCCTGTACATTTGTGTCAAATGTTGTTAAGTCTAGAGTCTGTTCACTACACTACACTGTGTGGAGCACCAGGAGCAGAGAGGCCAGTTGTGGACTTAACCACAGCACTTGTCAACACACATCATAAATATGTTCTGACAAGCATAAAGCTATACTGTAGAGCAAGTGCTTAATCTACACATGTTTACTGCTTTGTACCACAACACATTGTAGCATTTAAGCACAGATGCAGTGAAATTTTCATGTTCATATTTGGGAAACAATTATCTTGAATTAACTGCCTTCCATAAGTGCTCCATTAAACATTTATATGGGTTAGCTGGTCTTTGAGCCTAATGATCAGATCTTCACCATTGTTTTATTATGCTCTGTGAATGTGTCATGAATATGTCATTGCTTCATTAAATCTTCATTTTCTCCCCATTGGAGAGATTAAAAACTCTGCTGCACAGAATATGTTATGAATCACAGCTGGTCTGGCAGGCAGTAGGCCTGTTCTTGAATGTTTTTTCTTGCCATTATTGTTATCAAATATGTTAATAAAAACAATGACTATACGTTCAAATCATGTTTCCCATGGCTATGTTTAGAAATAGCCATAATAACTTGATATAATTAATTTGACCAAAGGCTTCTCTTGTACCACAGGTAGATCAGATATCACAATTACATGAGACAATAATTAGTATCTTTTAGCCAGGACATAATAGTAGTGATGTTGCTGCCGCTTAGTGGTGTCATACTGTCACTGCACTTTACTTATGTAAATTCTCTATCCTGTTTTCTATTCCCAGTTCCCTAAAACTTTGTTTGTTTATCACAATTTTTTTTTAAACAAACAAACAAAAAAACAAACAATTATTTCGTTTTTTTTGTTTTTGTTTATTTAAAGATAATTTAACTAAATGGAAATTCATGTGTTTTTGTTTTTCTTTCTTTCTTTTTCTTTGTTGCGAATCCTTGGTCAAATTAACATCACTATTATGTGTCATATCTGTAAAGGTAGTTTTGCAGAGCATTTTAATGGCTGTCTAGTTTATGATTGCACTTTATGTAATTGACACTAGAGGGCAGTATCGAGTCACCATATATAATTATAACAGTTGGAAATGGGCTTCCTACACAGGTTTAATCTGGTGCAGTACATGTTTGTATTTTTTAGCGTAAAGTTTCTCTACGGAATAAACAATCTTAAACACCAGGACCACACCCAGGATATGCATCCAGTCTACACAACATGTCTACACAAAGGCTGCACCAATCTAATACAAACATAAATACACTTTCAGTTTTTTTCCATCAGACATTACCAAAGCTCTACGGAAAAGCATAATCCTTCAATGTGCCCTCTGAGTTGTTGATCCATCTGAGATTAAAGTATTACTCGAATCCCACAAGACACTCTGACCTAAGTCATTGTCATTTCAGCACAACAGTTGGCAAGCCTGGTTTTCATTCATCAACTCTTGAGCTTATTTTATTAATCTGGTCACTTTTATCATTTTATTTTCTTGAACTATATGAACACAAACAGAAACGTACTTCGCACTGTGCAGGAGAGTTTAAGTGTCATGATATCTTCAAAGTCAATTCCCAGTGTGCAATACAGGTATATATGCAAAAAGGGAAATAATTTGTCTGTCAGTGTGAATAGAAAGATAAAAGCCTCTAAAGTCGGCCTATAAGGACACATTTTCCTGTTCAGTGGTGCGAACAATTGCAGAATAAATCCATTCAGATGTAAAAGCTCAAATACGCTGCACGTCCATAAAAATAGCACCTGAGTCAATGTTAAATTTACATCTTGGTGACAGCTCAATCACAGACACACTCTTTTGTTCTCAGTGAAAAGAGTTAGTGGGTTGTTATCTGCAGATGGACCGTGATGGGTGTTCAGCCTGAATAATGCGTGACTTTCAGATCTGTCAGAAACTGTAGAGGTTCAGATTAGGGCATTGCTGATCATTCTAAATCGATTTTTTTGTAAATATTGTTTATGCAGAAAAATAGTGTTTTTATCAAATAAAAACGGCTCCCATCTGTAACATTGTTATTTGACCACATGGGGGCGCAAATGCATCATTTCGCGAAAGACCGGAGAACTTTCAACTTTTCTCATTAAAAGTAGTAGGAGTAAATGCAACTTCATTACTTTCACCAAAGATGTTTTGCTTAGTATAACCTGATAACAAACTACCTAAAAAGTAATTATACTATAGAATGTAGAAAGTTGATGGCAATTTTCAGGAAAGGTCAATGGGTCAATAATTCATGAGATACAGTAATATAAAGACGCTACTAACTTCAAGTGGCCCGCAAATGAACACATGGTTACATTTTGTGACTTTTTACAGTTGTGCAAAATAAAGACTGTGTGCCAATTACCCCCCCCCAAAAAAAAAAAAAACAAAAAAAACAAAAAAAAACAAAAAAAAAAAAACAGTTTGAAATAGAAGATGTCTAATTTGAGTCTGAGCAGTGAGATAGGAACAATACTTTTGCTGAGATCTGAGTGACTGATAATGAACTGAAGCTACTATTTGTGGTAGATCTAAGTGGAAATAAAAGTGGAAACTCCTTCTTCTTCATTGAGTCCTTTAAAATTCTGTATCCTTTTGTTTTGTTACAGTATTATATCCACTGTTATTCTGCCATTTTCACTGGTAACTCTACCAAAAACGTTTAAGCTAAGGATTGGGACTTGTGGAGTGAATGTTGCATAGACCATGGTACACAACTTGCAGTGCCTTTGGAGTGCTGTCTGTCTTTGTGTACTGGAGCCGAGGCCTGGTCTGCTGCCAGCTGTGCACAGGCTCGAGCTGCCAGTGGAAAAGTCGACTGGTTTAAGTGCCCAGCTCCACTACAGGGATCAGAGTCAGCAGTAAATGACTCCCATACAAAATAATGTGAAGATATCAAACTTTGTGATCCACGCTCCATGGGTTTAAATGTTTTGAACAACACCAGAAAGCATGGGTGAACGCTTGTGTTGTGATGCTGGGTACTGCTAATGTAGGTGCTTAAAGCCTTTGTAGAGAGATTTTCATTCATATTTGTTTTATATTATTTCCCATTGGCTGCCTGATTATTTAGTTCCTTTGTGTGAATTCATTTAGTTATGCATGGTGTCACAACATAATCTAGTGGCCGGTACATAGGCTTTGTCTAGTCTAGAGAGTTATATTTAGTGACCAATTCTAGACTCCATACCATACATTTTCATTCTACTAAATAGAGCAAGAAATACCATGTCTTATTGAATGGGAGCACATTCACTATAACCATACTTCTTCATACATACAGTATTGAAATCAGACAGACAAATGCAGTTTCTGAAAGTCAGCCAAACTAACAAATGTGGTATAAGCTGCTGAAGTATATACAGTTAAACCAGAGCCGGTTTAGCTTTGGTGGTCTGTAAACATTGCACCAGAGCATAACTCACCAAGAATTATAGGAAAACAAATAAGGTTGAGTGCTGGAATGAGGGCCACAGAATTTATAGAGATGTAGATTATACTGAAGATAACAAACATACCTCAAATCCAAACTCAAATGCATATTTTATGACCATGCATTTCCATATTAAAGTGATCAATGGGCTGCTTTATTTGTGACGCTAAGTCAGTTGTTCCACCTCTTTCTTGTCTTGCTTCCTTTTTTTGCACACTGCTAATGCCTATAAATGTATAATGGCCTCACAATAAAACTCTTTGGCTCCACACTTCACTTCCGGGTGGCAGGTGTAAAAAGAGGAAGCATGTGAAAAGGCCCCTTCCTCCTTCGTATGAGAAGAGTTAACTAGGTGACTGTGTCTGAGGGGTGAGAGGGAGGAACGGACAGATGCGCTGCTGGAGTTCTTGGGGCCCTGGGTAAAAATTTCTATAGGGTGCCCTCCGTCCAGCCCTCTGTCCAGTGCTGAAGTTCTTGGGGCCCTGGGTAAAATAATTCTATAGGGTGCCCTCCGTCCAGTGTTCATTACCATTCTACAGTATATAATGAAAGGTCTGACGCTAAAATTACATTTGCAGCATAATGTAAAGAAACAGTTAACAGTATTTTAATCTATACTAGTTTATGGTTTCGCTCAGTTGGTAGTGCAGGGTTCAGATCTGGACTTTTGGCAGCACAGTGGCGTTAGTACTGTCATCTCACTGGGTGGAGTTTGCACGTTGTCTCTGTGTCGGGGTGGGTTTTCTCCAGGTATTCCAATTGCCTGCATCGACAAGAAGAATAGCTCATTTTCCCAGGCTCAAAATCTAGTGAGAGGTACTGCTCGCTGCTGTCGGGTGCATTGGAAGGATCTAAACGTTATGCTCAACACATATATATATATATAAAAACAATAATAATACATACACACAACTTCCATGAATGCAACTTAGTATGTATAGAATTTGTTCTCATAATATATTTTCCTACAACTCAAAGTTGGACAGCCCCCTTCTATCTTGGGGCCCCGAGCATGTGCCTGCCTTGCCTTAAACAGCCTCTCTGGTCCAAAGAGAGGAGGGGAATCAGGAAAGGGGTGGCTGCTGGAGGGTGGGGGGTGGATTCTGTTCTGGAAAATGTATTGGTCTGATGGTAGGAAAAACAGGTCCAAAAAAAAGCAGGAAAATTCGGGGTGAGGGAAAGCGGAGAGCTGTGGCCTGTGGATGAACCCATGGGGGACTTTGCTGCTGGGGTCATTCCAAGTTCAGGTCTTTCCCTGGCTGACTCGGCGAGAGCGGAGGAGCTGTCCACGGCTGAAGGGGCTGTGCTCTTGACGGCCTCCAGCTCCTGCGGCGAACCCCCGGGGCCTCTGTAACACAAACCCGTTTCCAGCAGGAGTTCTCTGGGCCGTGTGGAGGACAGGGGGGCATGCCCTGGGTAAACGCAGGTCATTCCTGAGGTGGGAGGGGGCGCGGAGACCTCTTCTTTCACCTCCTTTTGCCAATAAATATTTTTCTGACAAGTCATAATATGAAGGTTTGTTTTCCCCCAGTCTTGTGTGTCTTTGAGATTTGCCATTTATATTTTGTTCATTTCATTATTAGCAATGAATCAGAGCCAGAACAATACACCATAGATATTCAGTTAATGTATTTTCCATCCTCGTCTGCCCATCAGCGTCAAGACTGTAGAAGAATTTTCTGATCCTTTCAGTGATAAATATTTTTTCTGACAAGTCTCATAAACAATGGTTTTCAGAGCTTTTATCGTTGTGTGTCTTTGAGGAAAGCTCGTCTTACAACTCTCACTTTTTAGACAAAGAAAAATCCACATTGAAAGTGAAATCTTACCAAATAGTTTATTTAGTGCCTCCATAAATCTATCATAGGGGGCACTTTGCTTCTCATGTAGTCATTCTTCATGAAGAACAAGCACCAGGTGGATGGGCTGGACTAGCAGTGTAAAAACCTGCAAAGGCTTTGGGAGAAAGACAAATGAGAGACAATCTATCATGCTGCACTCACAGACCAAACAGCAAGTCAGGGGTGGCCAACTAATCAGGCAGTTTGCACAGGCTGCACAGCATGACTCCTTTGAGTGGATAAGTGGTCCCTCCCATAATGTCAAGAGTAAAGCCGGTACCAGGGGTTAGGCAGAGGTTGGCAGGGAGTTAATGAGATGACTGGTGGACTGATCAGCAACAGGGGCTTAGAGGACATATGTAACTGCACACAAACACGACTACTATTCGAATTTCAACAGTAAATCTTGTTCATACAAAGGAGGGTAGAAATAAATGAGCCTTTACTCAGTTACACTTACTTTACTTTAATTATACTTAAAGTAGTTATAATCTTATGCTCCTTTGATTGCATATACGGCCACTATAAGATTAACATTTGCAAAAGCTTGCCCTGCATTTTTCTTCTGTTATCTCTGTGAACTTAGGTCACCATATGAGCCTGAGTGCTGAAATGTGAATCATCCTTCCAAACATATTTATAGAGCTACATGAACCAGAATCACTGAAGGCTATGTTGAAATTACCCATGACTCATTGACCGCAGACAGAAAAACACAATCCAAAACAGATCACGTTAACATCTGAACTTTTATATCTTCGTATTTTATATTTATTTTGTATTGTTAGCAGTTGGTGTCTTATTAATTTACAATAAAAACGAACTACGTATATGTAGTGTTGAATTGAATTGAACATTCTCATACATTTATTAAACGTCAGTCAGGTTACAATAACAACAGATTTCTACATTGTTTTTGCAGATTTGGACTCTATGTAATATCCTGTATCCTGACACAAAATGTCTGGCCATCTGCACTTCAACATTGTATTGAATCCACAATGTGACAGCAAGCAATTTCAGCAACTGTATGACAAATACTTCTGGACACACAGGGATTTATTGTTTACATTTGGATATTTATTGAGTAGGTACTCTCTAGGTACTCAGGTAGGATGTTTTTTTTTACTCTTGATTAACGTACATGCCAACCCAAGATTTATGGTTAAGGAGTATATCAAAGTACATTTGTTTGCTATCTGTTTATATTGAAACTTCAATCTGATAAAGCGTCTGTGTATTTGAAGACGTCTAGGAGCCCTGTCTCTCTCATATGCCAGCAGGCAGTTTTCTCTACTTGTTGACAACAGTGTGATAGAATTGGAGAACGAAAGACAAAATCAGGAGGGGTTGTGAAAAAACCCAGCATGGAGGCAGAGCTGGAGGGAAGGGGCTGGTGGGTCGGGCTGGGGGGGGGGTCGAGGGAGCTGTTGGGGGTGTGTGCGTGAGTGGAGGACCTCCCTGTGAACTGTGCAGTCGCGAGCCGGGTCATTGGGGCGAGGTTGTCAGAGCGTGCCTGAAACAGTACACCCAGGGGTTCAGCCAGAGTTCAGAGACTCAATGTGCAAGATCCATGTCCCTCAGTCAGCGCTTGCTTGCCCAGTCAGCTCCAGAGAGAGAGAGTAAGAGTGCAGAGAGGGGAGGAAACAGACACGTTACTAAGACAGCAAACACAAAAACACCTCACAAACAACCATGCACTTTTGACCAAACCCAAATCTTGAAACGTTTCCAGAAAAAAGTGACATGAAACTTCCACAAAAGGAATGCAAAATGTCCAGGTGGAGATGGCATTGATTCAATGTTGTTTGCAGAACTAGATGTCAAAGCTAATCTATAGATAATATCCAGCTTTAGAACATAAATATAAACGACAATAGAACAACGAAAATGTGTTTAGCTGAAATACCAACTTTTACTGTTTACCAGTCTTAAAGGTGCCGTTTGTGCTACTCCAAAGCTCAGATAAATGGAGAGCAGAGAGGTTTGCATCAGAAAAGGCCTCTGAAGAGCAGAGTGGAACATACATTTAGGTCAGGCTCTCACCTATTGCCACACAGTATTGTGGAACTAGTGATTTGTAACATTAATGATAGAGGCCATTGGCAGGAGGTTTATGAGTCTCTCTGGGCAGGACTAAAGACCTTGCTCCTCTCTCACATCACCATATATTGCTGTGTACACATTGTTTTCATATTAGTGCATGCAAAGTTTATCCAGAGGAGACATATATAAATAAACACACAGAAAGGAAAGAACGGAAAGGCGTGCCTCCTGATGATTTACTTCAGCTTGGAGACAGTAACTGATCGTGTCCACTGACAGAAAGAGCAACCAGCAAACACACCAGTAAAGTTGTCTCATAGTAAAAAGGAGATTTTTTTTAAATTCCAGTCAGTGTGGCTTCAATGGGAGAGGCCACTAAGCCAGAATCCCCTCGGTGTGACTGGGCTCTTTGTGCTTTACTCCCATTGAAGACTGGTTGGCCCATTGTCAAACCCAGAGCTTGACCTGGTGTTGAACCCAATTGTCAAAGTTGCAGTGTAGTGTGCATGGGACCTTGGTGGGGGAGGAGAGGCAGCAGCACAGTGTGGTTTAGCATGACTGTAGCAAGTGATTGTAATCTTTCCTGGATCCTGAAAGTTTAAAACATCCAGATAATTAAGGACGATTTGATTCTATACTATAAAAAAGATTCTTATTGGTTCAGACCAGTAGGTTCTGATTTAGTCTTGCTTTAGTCCTGCTTTACCACTTCTCACATGGAATAAAATAGTTTTATATTTGCTTCATGTTTTGTCCTCATTTAGCCCTGGTTTATTTCTGGTTTAATAATGCTTTACACCTATCTCAGGTTTAGTAGTTTAGACCTAGTTTAGTTCTTCTTTGGTGAGATTTTGAGCACATTTTAGACAAGGCTGGAGCACGGCCTTACAACGCCCTTGCAGCTAATGTACTAAAAAGCTGTCAAAAGTGGAGATTTCTGTCCCGTCAATAATTTTGTACTTCTGCAATTAACATGGTGATTTTGTATAATGCACCTTCTCACGTTTCACTACAGTGCCTCTAGTCCCGTGGTGACCGCCCTAATCTTTCTCCCAGTTTTCACACTGGGAGAACTTTTTTGTGTATATGTCACATAAGGATTTTGACAGACAGACCCAGCTGTGGCAGTCAGGCGCCAGAGCCACACCACACCTTCTGAGTCCAAGAAACTTAGAACAATTCAGCCTTTGTGGATCTACTGGAAACCATCAACTGCATCCAAATGACCGTAAGCTGCAGATACAAGCCAGATGTTGGAATTCCTCGGCTCAGTTCAATCCCAGTCCAGTCCTGCTCATCCAAAAGCCGGCAGCAGAGCAGTGGCAGGGAATAATATTTAGGTTTGTTTAGATCTCAGCGTCTCAAAGCCCTCTAATGGAACTGGAGATGTCCATCAGCACACAGAAGAACGCCCTAATTGAGAAATTGTGCAAAATTGCAGCTCTTACTTGGGGATTTGTGATTATTGAAACAGGTCTCTTTGTAGTTTTGGGTTGGAATGTCTTAACAATATCCCAAAAATCCCTGCTAGCCCCACGAGGGCAGCTGCAAGTTTTTACTTTCAACCAAATTATCCCCAGATGCCCGATCTTCATTAGTTTCGGAATGAGGTATTGAAAGGGCTTTGCTGGAGGAGTTGCATGTGTGTGAATACAAGCTGTAAAACTGTTTCTTGAAGATGACCTCATTCAAAATGTGAAGCGTCTTGTGACAAAGATGCACATAAAGCCACCCAGATGATGTTGTAATGCGCCTCTCGGCCCAAACGTGACATATAGCGATCTCTGGGGACATTAATTTGTCCTTTTTCAGACTAATTACAGCAGGCTGCGTGACCACCTCCAGATCCCAGGTGACCTTTCACCTCCAAGGTGTTGAGCAGGCAATTACTCTTTTTGGCTTCTGTGTGAAGGGCTAAAACACACTGGTTATTCATATCACTTGTGCTATCACTTTACTGTTTACCTGACTTTGGTGAGTGGACATGGGACACAAACATATATAAATAATACATTTCTATTTTTATATAAAATAATACATTATAAATTAAAAAGACACATAGGGCCTGTCAATGGAAAATATATAAAACGCTAGCATTAGCACTACTTTGTTCCAGTTTGCTCTGTGCTGTAATTGCATCTATGTGTTGAAGGCTCATTGTCAATTTCCAAAGCATAGTATTTTGAAATATGATAATTGTGAGCTGGCTTGTGACCATCTGACAGGCACATTTTAGATGCATGACAAAGTAAATTAATCCTGTTCAGTAACATAGATAGCCAAAGACTGATGTATTATAATTTTTCTGAAGCTAAACTTCTGAGTAATGTGAGTACCAAAGTTAAGATTGCAGTTTGAATTACACCTATATAATGCAAGTTCTCATTGCTCTGACATATATAAACCCCATGCTGACTCAATGGTTTGGAGAAGTGCTTTCGGGCTCTTCGGCTCTGCTTGATAACCCATATCCTCTCCTCAAAAAACCCTCAGTAACCGCTCTCTGGAGGGATGCTTTCATCCTGACGCACACACACTACACGTTTGGTCTGTTTCCATTTAGCTTAAGTTCAGGTGTAGTTCACATCGGCCGCCAACTCTGGTCATGTGACCGCTCTGCACGTACGGGAGGCCTTTATTTGTGTAGAGAGATAGAGGTGGGTGAGACAATAAGTATTCAAGTAAAAAGTCATACGTAAACAAATTCTGGTGTATATATATGGTAAAATGTTACTCGAGTAAATATAACTGAGTAAATGTTGTTCATTAGCCACATCTGTAGTTAGATAGCTGTTGTGCCAAGATATCTTACATAAGCCATACAAATATGCTTGATATTTCATGTATTGTTGTTCCTGTATCAGTGTGTTTTTGTGTGGTTTGGTGGGAGGTTTTGACCCGGTCATCTCCCTTTGAGCTGCTGAGAGCTGTGTTGTGTTAAAAAGACTGTATGACCTTTTGATGTATCTGTTGTTGTACTACAGATGAGGTTGCCGAGCGTACAGTGCCCTCTGCGTGACCCACATCGGATTCACCTTGAGCTGAGCGCTGTTGCCAACACTGTAAAATTTAACAAGTTTGCCTTAAAAATGTGGGACACAATATGCCTTAAAATACCAAGTAATTATCATGTAGTTTCAAATAATACACTTGTATAAACTACAGTGTAAAAATGAAAAGTTACTAGTAAATTGAGGATACCATGAAGTTGTTCGGTAAATGAATGTGTCTGTTTCTAAGTCTGTGTCTTTAAGTGTTAACCCTGTAATTAACTAGCCATTGTCCTGGATGCCTCCCGTCTAACACTCATAGTTTCTGGGGTAGGTTCCAGTCCTGCAATCTCTATCAGTTTGCATGAGGTAAACAAGAAGATGAATGAGTTTGGTATCTGATAGTTATGTTAAATATCTTGAGGCAGGACTTCTCCACCAACCTGGAGTCCTGCCTCAAGTGAAGGAGGTGAAGAAGGAGCTGAGCTGAAAGGTGAAGCTCTAGAGTTACCGGTTGAGCTATGCTCCTACTCTCACCTATGGTCATGAGCTTTGGGTAATGACTGAAAGGACAAGATCGCGGGTACAAGTGGATGAAATCATTTTCCTCCGCAGGGTGGCTGGGCGCTCCCTCAGAGATAGGGTGAGAAGCTCGGTCACTCGGGAGGAGCTAAGAGTAAAGCCGCTGCTCCTTCACATCGAGCGGAGCCAGCTGAGGTGGCTCAGGCATCTTTTTCGGATGCCCGCTGGATGCCTCCCTCGGGAGGTGTTTCAGGTACATCCCACCGGGAGGAGACCCCGGGGAAGACCTGGAGGGATTATATCTCTCGGCTGGCATGGGAATGCCTTGGAGTCCCACTGGAAGAGCTGGAGGAAGTGTCTGGGGAGGGGGAAGTCTGGGCATCTCTGCTTAGACCGCTGCCACCGCGACCTGGCCTCGGATAAGTGGAAGAAGATGGATGGATGTTAAAAATACACTGTAAAATGTTCTTTAAAAGTCAAGGCAACAGCTGTTTTTTTCTTAAACAATAATTTTAAAAAAATCCAACTTTGTGTCAGTTTCTACATTTTTACAGTGAACACACACTGGATGCAGAGTTTGTATAACCAGCCACAATGTGATAAATACATGTGGCAATAGAAACAGTCCAAAAGTTCATTTTTCAAATAATTTTTTGTCTGAGCAGCTCCTTGTCTGACGTGATGCCTGTTGAGTTTTATAAATATCTCGAGCCCATCCTAGCTTTGTGAACTGTGTTTCACCCTCCCACACCCTCTTCTCTTTGAGTGTTTGCCTTCTGCTCACTCTGTGAAAAGCAGCTCTTTACTTTGCCTTTGTTTGTCCCTCTGCGCCTACCTCCCACTTTCTCCCTGTTAACTGTCAGTGTTCAAAAGCAGAACATTGGAAACCACATGTGAAACAGAGCCCTATTGGCTCCAGAAAAGGTGAATGACAAAGAGTAGTTTATGTTGTATATAAGGGAGCTGGGAAGGATCAAAACTGAAACCTGAAAAAATAATCTTTGCTATGAAATATGTACCAGAAACAAGTCAGTTGGAAACAAAAGTAAATACTGACCACTGAATGTGAATTGACCCTGAATGCAGAATTCAGAAATGGTAGATCTACTGGGGATTTCACCTAGAACCATCCCCAGGGTTTACAGAGAACGTTCTAAAAGAGCAAAACATCCTGCTTAGTGCCAGGGTCATAGGGAATTGACCACATTGTTTCAGGATAATAGTCTATCATGATCTGCACTAGATGTCTTGTGACTGACCTTTTAAACAGAAGATCATCCTGGGGGCCATGTCATTTGGAATAGGTCTAAAGTGTCTAGTGAGTGTACTGTATTGCTCTCAGCTGGCATGATACAGTATGTTGTTCTAGAGTAAAGTGCTAAAGTTGTGCTCAATGCATATGTATGATCTATTTATTCTAAAAGTTAGCCAGTTGTGTTTTTGGTTCAGGAGAATAGGATCGCAGTATTAACATTTAGAAACGTTGGTGAATTCACATAACTAATAACTATGTAATGTAATATCACAATGTTATATAATAAATTAACATCACTTAAAACAGCAGCAGTTGGCGGTTTGATCACCACCTGGTCAGACTTCCGTTCTGTCCTTGGGCAAGATACTTCCTCCACTTCCCTTTGTACTGTATGTGTTTGATTGTGGTGATGTGGTTGATGGTAGTTGGAGAAGCTGTGCGGTATGGTCTCTGTCAGTTTGTTCCTGGGCAGGCGTGGCTACTGTGTGACGTGGTGTGAATGAATAATGAACTCAAAGCACTATAAATCCAATACGTTATTCTTACTAAATGTATGTGGTAGGGTGTGTGCGTTTGTTTGTTTGTGTGTGTGTGTGTGTGTGTGTGTGTGTGGTGGGGGACACCCTCTGTTCCTGCTGCTCCCTTTAACCTTTAACACCAGTGTGGATAATAATTCTTATGGTTCGACAGGTCAACTGAGGCATCACGGCTGGACCCTTGCTGTGGGTTAGGCCTGGGCCTTTTTATCATTCTACCTACTCTGTGATGGATGAACCCGGCAACAAACCGGTGCAAGGGGCTAACAGCACTATTCGGATCAAGCGGATAAAGCATTGTAACAAATAACATCTCGCTGAACTGGTCTGGCTTCTCATTGCCCCAAGCGTCAGGATTATGCAGCTACTGGCTTCAGGCACTGTCCTCCATTGACAAAGTACACATGGGGCTTTATTACAGGTAATAGTCCACTACTTGAATGCACACGGATTGCACTTGCTGGGATGAAGAAGGGTGCATACGTGGTCAAAATGACAATTTTGGGTCATGGCTAAATTAAAGAGAGGTCTGTGTGTGAAATCCCCAGCCGGTGAGTGTAAAGGCAAAAATGGATGTGAAAATGAAAAAACTAATGCCAAAGTCCACACTGAGCTTTAGAGTCACAGTGGAGTGTCTGATACTGGAAAGTCTAAGAGCTTCAGTGATGGGAATAATGACAGAATCTTGCTGTTATAGACTTCCACTGCTCCACACGCCTAGATACAGCCGTATTAAATGCATAATTGAAGACTCCCTTTTCAAGCATCTGTGCTGAGATGAGAAATGCTCAAACAACCAAATAAACTCCAGACAAGGGGGACGTTTGTTCAAAACTATATCACATAAAAAGGTAGAGCAGATGTAATGATGAGTGAAATTGTTGTGTATTTGTTCAGTACATTTGCTGTTCTCGGGTAAGGTGTTTACTCAGTTCACAGAACACTAAAATGCACTGAGCAGAAAGAGGACGCTCATGGACTCATAATCAGATTTCAAACCCCAGTACAACAAATAGAAGTTGTGCCTCCAGCAGTGACACCTGGGATTGCGGTCACAGCTCAGCTCTCTGGTTTCTCCCCATGTGACCGCGGCTACCCCACCTGCGCTCGGTCAGTCAGCCTCAAGATTACAGCCTTCAGCAAAAAAAAACCTCTTTAGATTTATTCAGTATTTGGCTAACCTTGCTCTGAACCTGCCCCCGGAGAGTTCTCTCACAGCATACGTGCACTACATGCCTCCTCGACCTAGATCCATCCCAAAATACTGCTGCTTCTTCTTCTTTCCCGGTTTCGCAACAGCCCAAAAGAGGGAATGAGAAACAGGCCCCTGAAAGAAGGCTCGGGTTCACTGTGTAGAGCCCTCCCCGGTCCCACCCAGCGCGGGTCACCTACTGGCCCTGTCCTGAGTGCGCATGAGAAGGTATGTGTCAGTCACTGGGATCCACATTAATGTTAATGAGCCTTCTCCTGTAGCTAAAGGGCAGCCACTATCAAAATCTTTACAGCCACTCAGTGACCAGAGCGTGTTTTTATAACCTTTATATTCCATTATGTTTTATATTTCCTTGTCAAAAGCTTTTTCTGAGTAATCGTATGCTGAGGACCTGACCTTCTCAGGAGCTGAAAATAAAATCCAATGCTAATCATATAAGAGAGCTTCATGATTAACTTCACAGCCAGACATATTTGTATGGTTGTGAAGCTCTTTCTGCTGTACTTGCCGTTAAAATAACCCACTAATGTTGCTTTTTGGGGTTGCCCCTGAGGGATTAGGTTTACCTATTGGGGGTCACAAAGTTTTCCACTTTGTTAGCACGCCGCCTAATTCTTTTGAAATGGAAGGAGGCGGCCCCACCCACAGTTCGGAGGTTCGGAAAAGAAGTTCCATAAAGTCTGGAGACCTTTTTTGGCTTTCTTTGATCAGCCATCAGGTTCAGGAATAATCTTTGATGCTCTGGTTGCTCTGTAGGTCTATCAGTCTGTGCATTGTTCTTTTTCTTGATTTTTTTTATATTTATTGTGAAAATGGCAATAAATATAATCAAACACTAACTCCACAGCCAAAAGGTGACACGTGGTCTGGATTAGCTCAGATTTGCAATTCTGCATGTTTGCTGAACATTGCCCTATACTCTGATGTAAAAATAGTAGTTACTGACTCAGAAGGTACCACAAGACCATCTCAATGTGCTATATGCATATTCAGTAAGCTTTTATCTGCATAAGGCAATACTTGTGTGTGTTTTATTAAAAAAAAGTCAGCATTTGCGATGCTGGATGTTAGATGCTATTAGTTTTGCACTGCCGGGACCGTTTGTAGAGACAAGAAATCACACTTTATTTTATTAACATTTAGCAGTATTTGGTTGGATCCCATAATATTTAAACTCTGCAATTAATTAGTTCACAAACCTGCGGATAGCTCTTTAGGTACATCATAAAGGGACTCGTTTAGTTCATATGAGACGAGACCACTTTAAGGTAAGAACATAAAAACTGTAACCCCATTATTGTGATAACTGGAAGTGATCATAATGTAACCTCAAACACGGTAACGGTACCATATCATACTTGCTTTATAGCATTTTGAATGAACCATGTTTACCAATAACCAATAGTTTTTCACAGCTTTGGTTTTCAGAGCTGCTTGTTGCTTTAAGTCCCTCTTCCCCCCCTTCTGACCACGCCCACTTTACTACTACAGCCAATGAAAAGCAAGTAGTTCTTTACCTATCTATGTAGAAAGGTGAAAGCAAGCTCTTTCCTGAGATGTTGGCCTCTCAGCAGGATTACAAAAACATACATGAATGAAAGCTCATTTTTGATAATCGGGTAACACTTTATTTTACATAGCCCCTATCTACATTGTATCTACCTCATTAAGTACAATGTAATACACTGTGTAACAAACTGTAATTACATGTAACTACATTGTACCTAGCCCCAACCCTAACCTTAACCATTCTCTATGTACAATGTATGAACACAGTGTATTAAATTGTACTTAATGCAGTAGATACAATGTAGTTAAGGGCAATGTAAAATAAAGTGTGACTGATAATCAATATCTTTTAAACATAAAACTGTCTTGATTCATTGTGAATCATCTGTGAGGCAGAAAGGCCAAATGAAACAAATGTATTTTTGTTTGTTCTATGGAGAGATATTACGGAGTGTTATCGTGTTGTCAAATCACCTCAGAGTGCTCTAGAGACAAGTAAAATACATCACTTCTGGTTGTCTTGAAGCCTTTCAACAATCTGCACTTTTGCATTAATATTGTTTGGAAGGTTTTCCGGAAAGTGCGGAGAGAAAAAATGCTTTGTGCCTTCAAGGTGAGTTGGTGTTGTTGACTTCTTATTCTTCAATTTGAAAAGAAATATCCAGAAAAAAACTAAAAGCTGCCTTTGCAACATTCTGTCATTCACACACACTTTTTATGGTCGCACTGGCTGCACATTACTGTCCATGCAGATTTGCCAAAAAGAACTACATAATAAAGTAAAACTGAAACATGTCAAAAGTAGGATAGACAGCGACATCACATCTATGACAATGTAATCAATCCAAATGAATCTGTTTTAATTAATTCGGAAAAAAAAACATGTTAATATTATTGTATTTTGGATTCATATTTCAGTTCAGTTCAATTCATGGCTTTGACTTTGCAAATCTAAAAAAGATTCCCTTACAGGCTTGTTTTGAATTAACAATATTTATGGAGCCTGACACTACCCCCTCGAACAGCTTACTGACAGCAGAGAACAAATAAGAACACATATGCAGCCCCCAGCACTCAGAGCATGTTTTATGTTTTGACAGCGTCGTCTTCCTCACTCACTGATCTCATGCATGGCATAAATCAAAAGACATTATCACACTGTCATGGGAGTCACAATGCACCGGGACAACAATGAATGCCTCCCAAGTGCTTGCTTTTTTACCATTTTCATCACACACAGAAACGGCGTACATGACTAGAACACTTTATTATGTTGTTTTCATTCAGAGACATTTAAAGGAAGAATAGGTTTAAAAACAGATTAAAACAAGTGTCAAAACCTACATCTAAGAACAGCTTACTCAAAAGGCGAGACACGCTCTGTACTGCTGAATACAAGTATGCCACATGCATACACGCAGTCTCACACATAGTAAAGATGGACGCCTACTACCTCTGTACTCTTGACTTGCAGGGCAGTCACCTCCAAGGCACACAGCCAAAGTCAGTATATCCTCACTGTCCGGGAACTCAAACCTCTGTGTGTGAAAAAGGTCCATTTCCTTTTTATTCAAAACGTCCAAATCTTCGAGTTGAGTTCAGGCTCATGTCCGTCCTTTAAATGTATTCATGCAGGTGTAACTACCGGTGAACTTGTGGATTTCTTCAAGTGCAATTTGTGGCATTAAGCTAAAAAAAAGGATAGAGATGTATTGTTAGGAATAAGCTAAAGAGACTAAATAAAGTAATAAAGTAAGTAATAAAGTAAGAAACTGTACACTGCTTCACTCAAGTTATTTTTACCTTTTAAGAACAACAAGAGCGTGCATTGTCCATGGCAGGTAGAGGAAGGCCTTGTCAGCCCTAACTGCATCCACTGTCTTCTGGGCCACAACTTCAGACTTCAGAGGTGGAAAGAGCTGGGGAAACCTAGAGAAAAGCAAATTCTAATTTTAAACCATACTCACAATAGACTTGTGTCTGTAAAGTGGCAGTAAAGTTGCATTTATAATATCTTAGTGTACTTGATGGCATGTTTATCCATACAGTGACTGGCCACTTCATTAGGTAGTCCCTGCACTTGATACAGCCCAAATATTGTCATGTACTTCTATAGCCCCTTGGCTGCCATTATTTGAGTTGTTTCTTAATCTTACTCTCTAACCACTGTGGTCATATGGACCTCACTGGGTGTTTTCCATAATGGCATTCATTCCTCATCTTAGTGGCCTGCTTTTTGCATTTGTATGGCTCCTTACCTGACTCTCATTCCCTGGAACATCTCTGTGTTGGTGTGAAAGGGGAGGACTGTGGTGCAGCCAACCCCGGGACAGTCCAGCAGGCCCAGCGTCAGGCTCTCCATAAAGGCCAATGAGGAGGCTTTGGATGTACAATAGTCTATGGCTCCAGGAATGGGAGACTGGGACAAGATAGAGTTTATGCACACTACATGGCCATGCTGCAGCTCCAACATCCGAGGTAGGAAGGCTTTTGTAGTCTGCAAAGAAGAGGCGCAACCCAAGATTAGGACTGGAAAAAACATTATCCAGTGAGATTACATTCCCAGTGCTTTTAGCTGATAATTGCATTCATGCCTGGACAGTCTTTTGATCTTCTTTCAAAATAAACATGCCTTGGATTTTTATAAAAAGCTTTCTGGTGTTTCAAAGCCAAGGCAATTTGGAAAATACCCCACTCAATGTGCCAGAATGACACCTGTGAATTTAATGTATGCTGCATGACAAAAATATGACAGAATTCCCCTAAAAGCCGCACGCCAAATTCGTTCAGTTTGATTCTTACCCAGAACTGTCCCAAAGTGTTGATGTGCTGGGATTTGAGAAGGGCGTCGTCATCACTGTCCATCAGACTTTTACCGTGAACCACAGCTGCATTGTTCACAAGTATTGTTACATCTCCAACCTAATATTAAAAAGAGAAAACTGTCAATATATCATAAAGAATAGGACTACACAGTTTTCACATGCAGTCCTAATTGTTGGTGTTGATATGATATTACTGGCAATATGTGGATTGCTTTTTGATCAGTGGTTCAACTAAATACACATTTCAGCAGATCTGTGTGCAACTGTGTTTTAACTCAGCTTTGTGTTAAACATTTGTATCAGAAGAAGAGACATCTGACTTTTTGGGATGTAGAATTGCTGATATTTCAATCATGATAAAATGCCATATATTGTAATATCCTTATGATGATCTAGGCCGTTTTCCCCCTGCTTTTATGTGATTACATTGTGTGCAGCACCAGAGCTGTCAAGAATATATTCCTTGCTGTTATTCATATATTTCATAAGTCTAATCTCTTTCTACCAGATGGAAGGCTGTACAGCTCAGCCAGAATACATTCAGCCGCAGACAAAGACACATCACAGAGGAGTGGTTAATAATGTGTTCTGTTGTGCAAATTGCATTTCTTTTGATGCAATTTTGGAAATGTATAGTTTAGTTTAAAATTAAAAAAATATATAAATGTACCTTTTCTCGAACCACCTTGGCTTGCTTGTAAACTTCCTCTCGATTGGCCACATCGCAAATGAAATAATGACACTCTGTTCCCATGAGGGAGATTTCTTCAGCTGTTTCTTTCAGGCACTTCTCTGTTCGGCCCCATAGAATCACCTAGGAAAAAAAATAATCATTTTGGATTATAGTAATGATGCAATGGATTTATAGAGTACTTTTCTCTTTCTGCAGACACCCCACAGCCACACTGGTAGTGATAAACTATCTATGTAGCCACAGCTGCCCTGGGGCTGACTGCTGGAGACATACCACCGCAATCACACTGACACATTTTCACAGTGTTTTTTGCCTGAATATTTGCATTTCTTGCAGCTAATGATGTTACTTTGCAATGGTTTTCTTTCTTTCAGAGAACAGAGACAGCCTTTTTAGATTTGTAAACATTTTTTTTTTTTTTTTTAGCAAGATTAAAGGCTTGGGGGGTTGCCGTGTGAATGAATTGTCTTCTCATCCGGCCGGAGACTAAATGAAACCCTGTCATTTGAGCAGGGAACATGAGGTTGGATAGAGGTGGGAGTGGGAGGGGGAGCAGTGATTGGGCAATTAGATCTGTCAGTCTCCAGGGTCAGGCAAAGGTAATGAAATCAGGGGGTGAGCCATCTTCATCTCTCAAACACAAATTCTCAGAGAGATTACACGGCCTGTTGGGCAGATGAGCCCCGTCATCTCTGGTCAGGGAGTCTCAAAACAGTGCCTGTGTGTGAAGTGCTGAGGACGCCAGTGTGGGATTTGGCTGGTTGCCCGTGACCACGGTTAATATTTGAGCAAAAAGTCCAGTGGAAAGTGATCTTGTGTAGAGACAGAGAGAGTGTATACACAAGAGTGTTGGTCTGTGTTAGCAAATGGATCTGTCAGTCTGCGCTGAGACTCAAAATATTGATATATTAGAAAAAAGTATTTGGGGATATTGTAAATAGAAAAGTATTTTTAATTTGTATTGTAATTTGAAGATTTCTAGTAAAAACTATGATCCAGTGATACATTTTGACATTTGTGTTGTGACATTGAGACTGTATTTAACAAAAAAAAATAAACAAAAAAAACTTTTTCCACAGTTCTGATTATAAAATAAAATGCATTTAATACGGGTTTGTGCATTTAAATGTGTATCCAACTTAGGTCCATAATATTTGATCGATGCAGCTTCAAAATAGTTCATCCTTAGCACAATTCTCAATGCATTTGAATGGCACTTTTAGCTTGATCAGCTTCTTCTGGAGCAAATGAGTTCTGTTTAAAAGTACTGTTTAAAAACTCTGGCTCTGGCCTACTACTATGCAAGGTTTTCAAAAGAAAGAGAATCTTGCCAATACACAGTTGTTAATAACTGATCTACTGATTACATCATAACAAAGTGAAGGCAAAGTAAAAGCAGAAATGTTTCTATAGTAAAACCTAAGCACATCAGACTTGATATATAGTCTTATCTCTCCCTATAAAAACCTGGGGTACCACCGGCTGGTCTCCCTCTGTGAATACCCTGTGTTTGATTTGCTTTTGATTGGCTTTTTTGTTTGCCTCATTTGCAAAGCCATTTGAGTAATCACCGAGGGGTAGACATGTTCTGATAAATAACTGAAAGCTTTTAATGGGATTTGAGCTTTACAAACAAAGCTGACAGTTTTCATTTAAAGTCAGCCCTCAAACTGTGTGCTCCTGTTCATGTTATTTCATTCATTAAGTCCTATCACCAGTCACAACACACAAGGCCCTCAGAACAAACAAGCGCAGGCCAAATTGCAATACAAATAAAGACAGTATGAAAACAAGTTTTAATTGACTTGCTAGGGCCTATGTTTGTTATGAAAGATAAAGCAGGAATACCATATGCACGAAGTTAGGGAAAGGTCTACTCAACAAACTAAGGCACCATGATATTTCATTGGCTTGGTTTAGACCTGGTACCCCTGTTTGAGCCCTATTTTATCCCCAGTTTAGTTTCTACATGCTTTAGCCCTGGTGTGAACAACAGCTCAAATGCCACTCAACATAGGCTGAGGTGTACTATGTGTTGTCCCCAGTAGCTGAATTCCAGTGATATTCTATCTCTCTGGATTCTGAATGTATGGGTGGATTTAAGCCCTCCTTTTCACACCCATTGTATGGAGCAGAAGACAGCACACACACACACAGGGGGCAGCGGGAGTTCAGTAGGCAGTCGCCTGCTGCTGTCTAATTACTGCGGAGACAGCAAGGTCAGCTTCAGGGCAATACCCAGCTGGGAACGATGTGCTTCCCGCCTCCACCACAATACATACACATGTACACAAGGTGCTCATGATTTTGTGGTAATTGGTTCATCGTCTTTCCTAAACTTAATGACCCAATAAAACTTTTCAAAGACTTTTCCTCTAGTGCATTTCAAAAATCTTGATCAAGCGTACAATGTGCAGGAATACATTTACCAAAACTAAAGGCTGCAGTTGTGGGCTATGAACTTGGATCTGTCGAAGATAGTCCTGATCCGGTTTATTGTCTTGCGAGTGTTCCCCTCAAACACACACACACAAAAGAACCTCTGGCTTCTCCCTCACAGACTCTTTATCCTGCCATCCTTCTCACACCGTAAAATCACTAAAGCCATGAGCATGAAGGAAGAGGAAATACCAGCTGCCAATCACGACCAGGCTCGAACCGGGGTTAGCAAAAGTTCATAGAGGTTATCCCCTATTCATAATAACCGTCCTATTTCCTTTTAGCATCTCTTTGGGCGGGGAATAATTGTCATACACATTAGCACAGGTGTTGTTTTCAAAGCCTTCACACCTTGATAACACCCAACAATGGGGGTGCTGAAAAGCGTGGTGACATCCTTTGTTGTGCAGCTGCAATGTAAAGCTTTTAAAAGCCACTGGTTTCTTCTTGCTCGCTCCCCCGAGGAGGTTGCCGTGAAAGAGTGAGTGAACCAGTTAGTGTTTCATTGAGCTTTTAGCAATGTTTTCAAGCTGCTAAAATTGCACCTTAAGAGGGCAGCTGAGACGTGAAGCCTGTGGCACACATGCTCGGGTGATTACAAGGCTTTTTTCACGTGGTAATGACAACTTCATCATGGGTGACTGAGGGTGTTACTCACAGCTCAGCTAAAAGAACACTGTTGGCTCATGGGACTGTGATGTGTATGCACTGTACAGGTAAATGGACATGTATTGTGGTAATTTGATTTTTCTAAGCTTTCTTTCCACATTATACAGTATTATAGCTGCATTATATCAAAAACATATCCAGAGCTGATTAGAAATGCTCATCTAGATGTGAACAGGTGACTGGCCCTGGTGGTGGTGGTGGTGGTGACAGCATCAATGTAACCACTGGAGCTTTGAAAAAACACCCCAGAGACAGCTCCTTGTTAGTGAGTGAAGAATGAGTGTGGGGGGTATAGGTGCACTGTTTACATGGGAGGGGTCACTCTGATTTTCTTGGGTGGGCTCCTTTTTGTCAACAATGATCGTTCTGAAGTTACAATAATTATCAGTATTTATTACATGTCATTCAATGGATTAGTGTAGACATATTCAAAGCGTGGTCCCATATGGGCTGCATATGGAGTCAATACTGTAAACCCTGTAAACATAGCGTGTCTAGCTTGAATATAGACCCTTTAAAACGTTTGTCATATGGAATGTTCAAAATTCCAGAATGGAGGCAACTGGAGAAAAGGTGAGTTTTTCAGCTTTACAAAAAAGTAGGATTTGTGGTAAATAATAGAACATACAATGAAACAACTATTCTGGTCTTCAACATTTATTTAAAGACTAGGAATTTCACCACCAGCCAAAAGTCTAACTGTTACTGTTGTGAACATTAACTAAACATACAATGTGAGGTACATTCACTAATGCTTCCTAACCAGACTCTGACATTATGTAGCAAATGTCAAAACCATCTTAATTTGCAATATTTTCTGGCTAATGCTAATTTCTCCATTGGCAATATATTACGGTCTTGCTTCCAGTTGCTTCCATTCCAGAATTTACAACTTTCTGTTTACAAACTTTGAAAGGGTCTATACTCACAAATATGCAACCAGTCATAAGCATAAACTCATTAAAATACTATTTTAGCATCATTTAACTTTTATTGGATACTAAATATTCCTTTACTCATCAGATACTTATATTTACAACAGTTATTCAAAGTGGGCATTGGCACAAAGCTGGACTAGTGTGATGTAACATAATTCAGATATTTACTACTCTGGTCATCAAAGATATATCTCAAAAGAAATAATGTTTTGGAACATATTCTTATGATCCTGCTTCAAAACAAACACTAATCTGGATATTATTACTTCTATTTTGATGTTATGTGGTGAAATCGTGGTACGGATTAATACGGTTAAACAAATAAAGTAGTAGCGGTTTGTGTAAGAAAGTCCCACCTCTGTTTGAACTGCATTTCTCCCATGCCAGCTCTAACCATAACACACACATAAACACACATTCGGACATGCCAATCATTCCAGAATGAGCTTGGACCTGTGCACAATGTCAGGGCCTTAATCACATCAATCAGCTCTTAAAGGCTGTGCACACTGCCCTCCGCTTGACCCATGCTGTTGTGCAATACTCCTGGCTCGAATTGAGGCCAGAGTCTGCAGTCTCGCTGGAGCAACTAAGGCTACTCATAGGTCATGATCTCTCACTTTCATACAACCCCAGTCACAATACACTTGGGGCTTCGTGGAAAGTACTGACTGTAAGGGCTGTACCTGGAATTGGGGGAGGGGCAGGCTGTTTAACCAGAAAGACTAGCCTGAAACTATAGATCTGTAGGGACATACTACTATTCGTGGCAGAATTCAGTATGGTAAACTTAAAATTATTATGATATCTTGACCACACATTGTTATGAAATTGTACAAGCCTCATATCACAGTTGCACTTGGAACTATAGATATGTGTGAGACATCCCTGACATAAAGTACGTGCATAATCTCAGTAATAAATTGATGCAGGGAAAGATAACTGAGACAATTATGACATACATCAATATTCACACTGCCATTCATATGTCATGTTAAGACAAAGGGCTTAGACAACCAGAATAATTGACAGTTAAACCTTAATAAATCAAATGATAATGACCTAATCCAGGCATATTATTTCAATAATATGCCTGGATTAGGTCATTGTCATTTATGATGGCATTCAATAGGTCTTTTGACGCATACAAAGGTCAAACTCTATTTGACTATAAATGCGTGCTCTACAGTCAACTAATGTTCCTGAAGTGTGGAGTGGAATCCTTTGCAAGAGAACCTAACCCAATGCTACACGTACAGAACGCTATCACAGTGTGTATTATTTTGTTTTTGGTTAGTGCATGTATCGTGAGACTGACCTTCTTGGCGCCCTGCCTGACGAACTCTTTGGCCAGGTGACGACCGATGCCCCGTCCTCCCCCGGTGACCAACACCACCTCCCTGCTCAGGTCCTTCCTTCTGCTGGGCAACAGCGAGGACACGCTGGCTCTCACGACGTGATAGAGGAGTTGAACCGGGAAAAGCAACATGCGACACGCGCTCTGGAGATCCATCTCTTGAAGGAGTCTAGTCTCTGTTTACGCGTCTCCAGAAGATAATATGAATCACCGAACAAGTCAGCACTCATGCACAAGTCATAAACAGGGCTGTGCATGTGTACTCCAAAAAGGAGAAAAGTTAAAGAGAGTCCGTCATGTCAGACTCCAGAAACGCGTGAGTGATTACGCCTGTCAACCAACGGCAGATTGTAAAGACTCAAGCCCAAGCGACGCTCCGTAGTGTGGTGTGCGCTACTCAAACCTCTTTGCTCGTGTTGTGTTCTGTTCCTGCCTTTTATATGTGGGCGCCGTAGCCGTGCTTGACAACTTCCACCAGTGAATGACCTGACGCACCCTGGTGCTAGCTTTGTAGGGGTATTAATCCTGATTGACATGTTGAGTGGGGATGAATATTTGCTTTTTTATTGCCCCAGTGCCCCGTGTCTGCCCACACTGGTTGCGCACTCGGGACGTCCCCGCCCCCCCCTCACTAGTCTAGAGTGATGGTGGAGCTCAATATGGGGCTCGGGGCCCCCCAGCGGTCGCACCATAGGTCCTCGGTCGGAGTCTAATGCTTAGAAAGGTTTAATGTGATTAAGATAAAGCAAAGTGTGCAAATAGAGTACTTCATTATAGTACAGGCAAACCAGACAGCTTATCTGGCGACTAATGGCAACTTCATTATTATGACTTGTTGTGAAAACAGGCAACTCTCTGCAAGGACTCAAAATGAAAAAGAGAGTTTATATTCACATATCAATACACTGTGACTATATTCACATATCAATACAGAATAGTCCTTAATTACTCGTACCTTCAGTAAAGACCACACATCTATGTATTGTGCAATATCATGGTGTTATTTCTCAAAAATTTGAAAATAATCCTAAAGGTTACATTACATTACATTGTGGAAATATGGTAAAATCCACACAGCTATTCAGTACGTTTATACAGCACCTACGAGATGTTGAATGGACTTGGATGTTCTCAGAAAACCAAACTCATGGTATCACTGCCATCTACAGATCAACTGTGAAAGTTCAGACACAGCTCGGTAAGATCTCAGTCTAGCTACTGCCTGTTTTTCTACAAGATCAACAACCCCTTTAGTTATCTGTTCAGTATCTTAGGCTAATTGTTACCTAATATGATAAATGATGTAATTATAGTAATGATTTTACCATTATCACAATAAACAGTAGAATGAAGAGGGATGATTCTGTGTGGCACCTGAGAAATTCTCAAAAAATCACATCACATTTTATGGATACTGTTGACTCGAGGCTCCATGGACTGTATACACAAAAATAAAAAATAAATAAAAATAATAATAGAAATGCTCTATTAAAAGCAAAATGACTCACGAGTCAGGAATATAATGAACTGTCCAAGATTTGTCAGACTGGGGTTTGCTGGTAACCATATAACATACAGTTCAAAACACTGTGATCTTGATATCTTTGAGAGAGCTTCAAAAGAATATTCAAGAAATATTTTTTTCTCTCAAACCTAGCCTTCACCTTCTAAGCAAATATTCTATTGAGAGGGGACAGAATCTCAGTCTCACAGGAAAATGTGTAATTACTTTGCTCACACAAGCATGAAGTATTTGAGAGAATATAAATATTTACCCAGCAAACAGGCAACTAAACATTAAGTACATCCAAGGTCACCGCACGTTTCATCGTGGATGTGGGCGGAGTAAAAAAGAAAACTGGAAGCAGGTAGATAACACATTGAGTCTTAATTGCTCCTTTAGCAGCACCATGGACACTGGCTCTGCAATTTTAATAATTGGCTTGGCTGCTCTTGTTGCAGCCTTACTCCTTCTGGTAATTGGACTTGTGTACTCAGAGCTGATGAATTCAGACATTCCTCATGGGGTAGAAAATAGAGGGAAGCTGCATGTGGTTCATGGCCTGTTCGTTGGCATAGCAATTGTGGTGAGTTGTCCGACATGTATAAATGTGTTCGTGTTTATTCATTTATGTGCTTTGTAACCAGCTTTGGTCTGTTATGGGTATTCTGACTTCATGGGGGGGTTGTTTTTGGAGGAAATCTGATACCAATCAATACCAAGGCTCCATAACTCTTTCACCTCTGTAATATTTGAATCTATCTGTCTGTACACGTGTTGCACCTGTATGTGACACTGCTGTAGAGCTCATATGAAGGGTCATGTCCATGCAATTTTATGAACTACATCACTATTACAGAGAGTACCAATGCTTTCAAGTGAGTAGGATACTGGAATGAATTCCTCTTGTATCGAAGTATTGGTTTGAACATTACTAAGCCAACTCAAATGGATATTGAAAGCCCTATTATTATTTACTTCCTGACTTAGATGACGTCAGGATCTTATCGCAAATGAGCAAATAGGCTACATTAACGAGATCAGCGTTAGTTAGTGTAATACAAATAATCATGTTGAAATTACAGCTTAAGTTTGACGTTTCTGTGCCCACACTTTAGGCATTAAATCATGTATTCATTTTCTTTAATACATGCATGGCTGTCTTTTGTTTGTCCTCCAGCCGCTGATAAAACTAAGATCAGAGACATTTTAGATAAGAAATCAAGTTACTACAGCAAGGTCGTGTGTCATAGTAAATATGCTTTCTCACGGCGTATAACCTTTCCTTTGACATTACTCAGTGAGAACCCTTTTTTGTTCATAGTCTGGTCCTATAGATTAATCATTTCATAAAACCATACATAACCTCGCTATGAGACTGTCAAGTATGTTTGGACTCTTGTACAGACACTTTTCATCAATTACTCTGTAGCTGGAGAGAATTACCCTTATTGTATAGTAAGTCTGTGTACTGCATGTCGGACACGATTTACCATGAGAGGCTCAAGCATTAGGAAGATAAACAGACAAGCACATCCTAATATGTATGCATTATGGCTCAGAAATACCTGTAGACAGAAGAATACACGGTTAGTCAGGCAATAAAAAAAAACTGTAGCGTAGTATAAATATCCATCCTTGAAGAAATTAAATAATAATAAAAAAATCTTCCTGCCCTGTAAAAGATAAATAAATGCAAATTATGTCCTGAATAATAACTAAACACAATTTGACACCTGATCATCTCCCGCTCCCCCAGAAATATCAGCAATTTTCTGTAAAATTCTCCATCTTGGATCAAAGAAAAATAAGTTATCCAAGCTATTCAAACTGAACTCTAAATGAGACATTATTTTGGTTGCTGTGACATTGTCTTCTCCTTCATTATTCCATTTTACAGGGTCGTATCCTGCACCGTCTGGGTATCTGCCATCAGGTCACCTTCATCCGCTGGTTTGTGTCACGTTTTCTCACTCACATAAATCCACCTCCTCCTGGCTTACGAGTAAAAAAACTAAATCTCTCTGGAGTACCGGTCCGCATCTATGAGCCCACCACAGTATGTGATGGTCTGAGAAGAGGCCTGGTGTACTTTCATGGAGGAGGTTGGGTCCTGGGGAGCTTAGGTACGAAGATGCAGCAAAAGAGATAAGGAAATGATCTTCTCACTTTAGTAGGTAGACCTTAATACAGTGACCCCCAATATGGCCAGCTGCTGCTGTAGGCCCACCTACTTCTAGTTTTATCATTGAGCCTCAGCAGGCCTGTACATAACTAAATTCCGGTCTACCTAATAAAGTGGCCAGTGAGTGTGACATAGTCAAAAAGAAACTCTACGTTTGATGCTTTTTTGTCCTCACCAGATACCGTTGATGAAGTCTGTCGTTACATTGCCCTGAATTCAGACACCATTGTAGTTTCTGTTGGGTATGCTTTTTCTATTCAACCCGAATTACCCAAAATCAAAGTGGCCTGTGATTGCTAATTACCCATAATGCAACATATTGAGTGTGTTTGCCCGCTCACCTCTTTCAGGTACCGCTTAGCCCCCGAGCACCGTTACCCTTCCCAACTGGATGACTGCGAGACTGCCACGTGCCACTTCCTGTCTGTGGCCGAGGCAGACTTCAGCGTGGACCCTCAGCGAGTGGCAGTTGGAGGGGACAGCACTGGAGCTAACCTGGCAGCCGCAGTGTGCCAAAGGCTGGCAACAAAAGACTCTGGACATCTGCTGTTCCCTTGCGCACAGGTCCTGGTCTACCCGGTTTTGCAGATGGCGGATTTCAACCTGCCCTCATACCAGCAAAATCACGCCGTGCCCATACTGTTCCGAGGGCGCATGGCATTCTATTTCCTGCAGTATCTCAATGGAGACGTCTCTTTGTGCCAAGACTTGCTGGATGGGTACCATGTCCCCACAGAACTTAGACTACGCTACACAACATGGCTGTCCCCTGCCAACCTACCACCAGAGTGCCTTTCTAGGGGTTACTCTGAACCACCTAAAGCACAGTACGATGGAGAGCTGTACCACGCTGTCAAAGCTGGCTTGGAACATGAGGTTTCACCGCTATTGGCTGATGATGATGTCATTCAGAAAGCCCCGACCACATTCATCCTGACCTGTGAATATGACGTCCTGAGGGATGATGGTTTACTCTATAGGAAGAGGCTTCTGGATTTGAACAAACAAGTCACTTGGAAACATCTTAACAATGGTTTTCATGGACTTTTGAACTTTTTTAACCAAGGCTGGTTCAGTTTCCCATCCGCAGTGCATGTTTTAGATCACACTGTTGATTTTGTAAAAACTCTATAATCATAATAAGAATGAAATACCCCAAAAATGGTCTGTAGTCAGTAAAGAAAAGTAAAAGTATTGATATATAGAGACTCAAATAAACTCATCAAAAATATTAGTTGAGTGTTTATTTTTTATGTTCTTCATACTATTTTTGTGACGGTATCAAAACCACGACCTCATGAGTGCAAGGTCAGAATGGTACAGACTTTGCCACTAAGAAGTATGTTTACTCAGATACAAGAAAAAAATACAAAATAAGTAAAAGTAAAGTAAGAGTATTCGTTGACATCAGATTGGCAAAGGGGAAAAACATGCTTGCCCTTGCAAGAGTTTGGGTTTGAATATGGGCATTAGCATTAGTGCATCCTACAGAAG
Organism: Philypnodon macrostomus; assembly: GCA_036025475.1. Classification (NCBI taxonomy): domain Eukaryota; kingdom Metazoa; phylum Chordata; class Actinopteri; order Gobiiformes; family Eleotridae; genus Philypnodon; species Philypnodon macrostomus. The sequence continues at coordinate 31,687 of JAVQKC010040345.1, forward strand.
TTAAAAGTCGAAATATACAAATGTGCACAGGACAAAAACAAGCCTACTCATTTCAGAATTCAGAAAATCTTTCACGGCCCCCAGTTGGGGATTTGCAACCCTCACTTTGGGAACCCTTGCCCTAGAAGATGCCCATAATGACTATTGTTCTAGATAATCCAACATGACTACAACCATCATACATATGTCTGAATATTATAAATGTACGGACTGAAAACATATGTAGTGTGATTCTTTCTGGTGCAGATTTATCTCCAACAGTGTTTGGTCTTTTATTTTTCTATTTGCTCACTTTATATGTGAAGTTAGTGTCTGTCCTGTGTGTAGTCATAGCCAATTACTACAGGGTTGAGGGAGCGCACTGCTGTAGTGTGTCAGGATTTTGAGCAGCAGGCTGCTCTCTGATCCACAGAGGTGTTATAAAACCTCTGAGTAAAAGTACTCCATTAGTAAGTAAACCTGTGTTCTTACTAGTAAAACTTCTGAAGGCCATCGTCCGTTCTATGCAGATAATGAAACTTTTGTTGTAAAGCGCTCTTAGAAAGTCTTCAATGTCTCCTTGAGTTGTCATGTATTATTTTAATTCATAAGTGGATATTTTTTCTACTCCACATGTCTTTGTTTTCAGTGTTTGCTGTCTCCATAGCAACAGAGCTCTTGTATTTCCCTGCCTGTCATTAAGGAGCCAGGTGAATGAACGTACATGCTACCTGCCGTGGATAAGTTTGGTTTGTTTGACATCAGGTGCAGATAGTAGTATGTACTTTTCGAGGGCTGCAAAAGATAAATGGTCCCAACCCGGGTGGAGAATAGAGAAGAAGTACGCAAACAAGGTCTTATTAAGCAACTGGGCAGAGGAGAGGCTCCAGGTAAGCATGGTGTTGTTGGAATGGTGCTGGCGTCAGATAGGGTACCCTCTGTCTATCGGTGCTGTCAAATATGTTTATAATTACTCACTGTATGATGACATCCTGCTATGCTTTTGGAACCTATACACACTAATACGGTATAATTAGACACAGCAATGTCCATTTGTCCATTTGTGTGCATGTGTGTGTGTGTGTGTGTGCGCGTGTTCACATGTGTGTGTGCGCGTGTGTGCATGTGTGTGTGTGTGTGCGTGTGCATGTGCATATTTATACCGTAACTTCTAAAGACTTCATCAGCAAACAGTATGTTTCTTTGATAGTATGCTTACAAGTGTAGTTGCACATTTGACTCTGAGCCTTATATGATACCACACACACTGACAAATGTCATTTTTTAATACTAAATCTGTGGCCACCAGCCATAGTTTTTGTGGCACCTCGGTTGGTAGTCAAATATAGCAAAGTGATTAGGCAGGCTCAGTTTAGCAGCATCAGCACAGCCTCCCAGTGGGAGCGGCTGGAGTCAAAGATTAATTGCATTGACATGAGGTTTAGCCATGGGCGGCTGCTTTAGGATCCCACAGAAGAATTGACTTAAGAAATATTGTGAAAGAGGACAGATCGATAGATGGGAGCTTCTTGAGCTAGGTCCCATGACATCCTTTATTTGCTGATACTCTTTGCTTCTTCTCATTTTTGTTTATTTTTGTCCAATGCAGTTCAACCGGGAGCCAAAGATAGCCAGCAGCACGAGCCACGCAGACTACCGACCACACTGGTATATCAAGTCAGACATGTATGAGAGAGGACCTGCCCTGCTCAGAGCTGAGGTCAACCCTTAACTGCTCATTCATGGCATTAAAACCAATTGAATGTCTGTCACAACCCTCCGAGTCAGGACTTTCTTCACTGGGCTGCTACTGCTCCTGCATAATATTGACAGGCTCGATAAAGACCTGTGATAAAGCTCTATGGGAGCATGTTTCTGCTGGGACTCAGCATTCATAAAAAATGTCTTAAATCACCACTCCTACTGAGCATTTAAAAGCTAGTTAGAGCAATTTGCTGATGTCAAATTGTATGCCTCCTGAAGATTATTGTCTACGAAAGGAGTGTAGCCTCCGTATCTTAATCCTGTATGGGGCCAACAAGTGCAGGCTAACTATGTCAAAACCACTGTGCCTTATCTTCCAGGGGCTTCCAGCCAAGCTGCTTTTTGCCCAGCAGGGTTCTCCATCCTCTCATTGCTTGGTCACACACTATGAAGAGAGCTATGGACGAAAACAGACTAATGCTCTGCCAACACTGCAGTCCTGTAATCAAAAGAGTTTGACATGGCAGCTTCAAAAGTCTGACAGACATTGTTCTGGTAATGCTAATGGTTCTTCTCACAGAAGGGTAATAGTACACACATAGTATTTCCAAAATCCACATAACTGGTACAAATTTGAACTTGAATGTTCTATACGTGTGTTTTGACTATATAAAACACTGACATTAAAATGTGTCCAATGAAATATGATTTTGATGCTATAAGCCTGCAACATAATGTATAATATTCCCCACTACAACTGTGTCTCCTCTGTGTAGACACATCAGTCCAAATGAAGTATCTTTTGTTCTAATTAATTCCTTACTGCCCACTCTCTTTTACAGCTTTTCCAAACTACTCAGGCTCACAGCGGCTACAAAAACACTTCATGGAGACAACAGAGTCACATGTCCCATCGCTGACTGTGTATAGGTCAGCGTACCAGCGGCCCCCACTTAGTGCCTTCTGCCAGGACCGCTTTGCCAGGGCTTCACGTATGACATCCACCCACCTCCACAAAGGCAACCATGACAACAAGGATTTGGACCTAAGACAACGCCCACTGAGACAGATCCCCGATCATTGTTTGAGTCTCCACCAACCCTCCCAGCATGCGTAGGCTATGCACCATGACTTTTGGATTGTCTGACATGCTTCATTTGCTGAAATTGTGCTCCTATTTTGTGTGCAGTAGGGAGTTCCATTCACTTGAGTAACTTTCTGAATAAATTGTACTTCTATGAGTCGTTTTGATGTTTATGTTTCTGAAGTAACAACAATGAGCTCACTTGAGTTAAATCTTTTACTCTATCCACCCTCGTGCCTAGGTACTGATTTAGGAAAGATTTGAAAATGTGGGTTTCTTGTATTAATATATATATCAGACATTAAGTTTTTGGCTATTCTACCTACTCCCCTCTGGTTAATGGGCAGAGGTGGGTAGTTACATTTACTCAGTTAGAGTTACTCAAGTAACTTTTTAAATAAATTGTACTCCATAGAGTAGCTTTACTGCACAATACTTTTTTAGTTTTACTTGAGTAATAATATTTTGAAGTAACTGTACTCTTACTTGAGTAAAATCTTGGCAATCTAGAAAGAGTAAGAGTACTTTTACCCTCCTCTGTGTGTCATGTAAGAACAGCTTTAGGTGAAAAATGTGATGATGTGGAAATTCTGTTCCTTGTGCCTTTATCTTTGAAAATATTATTTATGTTTTTAGTTTAACGTTGGAAAAGATCAAAATCTGTTTATTAGCTTTTTATTTTTTGCCAGATTACCACAAAATTAAACCAATAATCTGACATTAAGCTCAAACAGTTATTCAGGACTTGAGTAATTTATTCACCTGTACTTTTCTACTCTTACTCCAGTAATTACTATATATACTTTTACTTGAGTAACATTATTTTGAAGTAACGGTACTGTTACTTTAGTAAAATTATAGGCTAGTCTACCTACCACCTCTGTTAATGGGTTGGTGATGTCAAAAATAAATGTAATTCAGACATATTATAACCATTCTCATTACTGTGCCACAGAAGAAACCATAGATTGTGGATCATTTGATGAGCTGCAGCAGTGTTTATATAGATGAGTGACTGTGTGAGACAGAACAGAGGTGGGGGCAGTAAATAATAGCTGACTTTCCAACAGTTAATTATGTTCGCTCTTCTTCACTTGTGTGAGAAACTGCTTGCTTAAAAATAGATGAAAAAAAGTGTTGAAGCCAAACGTGACCTGCAAAAGTCCTAAAACACGAGTCACCCAAGACAGTGTTGCAGCTAAAGACATTACATAAAACATTTGGGTTCCAAGGCAAAAACAATATGTTTAGAATAGACTGTCATAATTATACTGTGCTATCTTATCAAAATAAAGTACCAAGGCTTTCATGATGATTCACCATTGTGTGTATTTGTGTACAAAACATAAAGTGAGCAAGGATCATTTTTAGTGTGGATCTGGATCACTGTCCAGGGGTTTTAAGTCTTTACCACTGTCATATAACTGCTTGCTTACCCTTGATAGTATAAAAACAGAAAAAAAGTGTCCTGCAAAGTCCACGAGTCATCCAAGATTGTGTCTGGAGGGAGCTGTCTCACTCCCATTCCATTAGGTGTTTAATTACAGGGAATCACAGTGTTTAATTAGGGAAGACTCAAAGATGCTTGTGTTTGATGGTCAACCATCTGTGTCTGCTGCCTGCTCGTCTTTCTGCAGGCTGATCTCCCAGTGCAGCTGCCAGAGCCTTGTTTTCACCTACCGTTAGCTACTTACTCACTCCACTGTGCTCTTGATGCCTGTGTGTCACATGATACTCCCTTGTTGGTCTAGCAAGCAAGTAGAGAATCCTGTTTTTCCCAAAGCAGTGCTGCAATTACCTTCCAAACCACATGATGGTGCTATAGCAGCATGTCACTCCCTCAAACTTGTCAATGTGGATCAGAAACTTTGACAGTTTGATATTTTAGTATATCTAATTAGAGATGGGTGGTAATGAACACAATCTAAGAAAAGTTTCAGTGCATGATACTTTCACTAGTAATATTTTTGTAATGAATAATATTATTTTGGAGAAACAATATTTCTTTGCTACTAAAACTACCCTCCTCCTTATGTTACATTCATGTTTCTCTTAGTTTATTTAGTTTATTCTTTGAAAATACAAGACATTAGACATTATTCTTTTATTTATATTTGTTTTGTCTGTTTGATACTACAACAATACTACTCTTCCCATCTCCAAGTACATTGCTATTGGTCCAGTTTTATGTATATTGCTAATCTGTGAAGTAACTGCTGAACTTGAAAAGAATAACAGATATAATTGTCCACATATACATCGGTTTTGTAGTATAACTCTGTAATGATCGATTTATGAATTTATGCATGTCTGTTGATATAAAACAAAAGACAACACATTAAACAGATTGTGTTGGTGCAATGAACAGATTCAACACAAACAAACACAAATCAGACAGTCTTTGGAGAACAGCTAAATTTATCACAATAGCAGTGTGTCCAGGGATGCATGCACAGGATTTACTAGCACCTACAGTATGTATATTCAAAAAACTAGTGTATATAATTACACTGCTTTCACGGCACTGTTTATTTACTAACTTGTTCCCTGTGAAGATATGATAATATATTGTATTGTAATAGCTAGTATGTGTAATCTATTCAATAGGCTTGCTTGTCTAGTCTAATCTAAAATCTATGTATGATTCCATTTAGCAGCATGAGGCTGAACACCTGCAGGGACATAAAACAAGACTAAATGGTGGTGAGGAGTGACAAATCAAAAGAGAAGCATATTGTATGTCAGGCCAAAAAACATAATCAAGTATGTAAGTAACCACAATGCTAGGCAATATTGCAGTATGCACTAGTGTTACGAAGTGCAGTACGACCAATGCAACTACTCGTTAAGTACTAGTTACTAAATATCATCATCTGTTTTAGCTTCACAAACCTGACATATTTGAGCAGCCTAAAACAACTGATAACGTTGACTTTTCAGTAGCAACATATGATCACATGACTGGATTTCGATGTTTTGGAAACTGGTGAAAATAAGTGACATCATGACCATATTATTGAAAGCTATTTGCATAATAGCATATCGACACAACCACATATAGTATACACTGTATATGTGTAAATATGCAAATGTAAAACTCTGAGCATACAGTCTTAGATCATAGGCTAATGATTTCAACATTTAGTAACAGTTAGTTGATTTATACCACATGGATCCAGAAATACTACATCAAAAGCTAATCTTATCATCACTGAAAACACAATCCTTGTTACACACTGGTCTGCCGGGGCTTCTTATCAGGCAGCGAAAGGACAAAAGGGAAAAGCATGCCCTTTGCTGCAGTGAACACACTCAAATCCTCGTCTGCAAAACCAGGAGAGACCTCATCAGCTTCAAACCTCATGGTGAACTGGCGGCTGACACAGTAAATGTTCTCATCCATTGCTACACACTGAAAGGCCGGGCACCGGAGAAGACGCTTGCTACTACACTCGTACCACAGCCGAGCCACCGTATGATAACGATACACACTTAGTCCCAGCAGTGGGTTAATATCAAACCGGTACAAAAATCTCCCCACTGCCACCATATCTGTGTTCCTGTCTTTGATACCTATCAGACTTGGTCTCCAGGTGTTTGTTTGTGGGTTGTAGCGTAATAGAATGCTCCTAAGAGTCCCCCCAGATACAAAAATCTCCCCACTGCATACTGCAACATGGTGTGCCACAGCAAATGTATCGTTAGGCAGCGGGGCCACGAACGTCCATCTGTCCAGCCGTGGGTCATATCTCTCCACAGAGGACAGGCACTCCCCTCCGATGGCGTATATGAAGCCGTCCAGTGCTGCCAGTTTGCATCGGGGTCTGGCTTTGTTCATTGGACTAATCTCTCTCCAAATGGACGTCAAAGGATTGTAGCAAAACACTTGCTTTGAGGGCGTCATTGTTCTGTCCGTGCATTGGCAGCCCACGGCTATGTATAAGTAGTTATCCAGCGTACATATGGCACAAGCTTTAGAGATGGCTTCATGGGGAATTTCACTCAGTCTATGCCAGCTATCTTTTAAGTCATCATAGTAGTATATTGAACTGGATGATTTCTCTTCTGAGTTCTTTGCCCAGTCCTGAGGATCCATATCTGCCACCATAACAAACTTCACCCCCTTCATTCTCTGCTTCCTGATTTGCTCACGTTCACCGGCTAATAGGCGTCCATAAAGGTTTGGGTCTCTGAGAACCTGAAGGTAGTTGTCCGACATGACGCTGAGAGCTGCTTGCTGAACTAACAGTTGGCTCTGCTTTTTTGCCAAATTCAAAGTCTCCAAACAATTTCCCAAATCTAACTTACTTTTCAAGCTTTCCAAATCTGTGCTGTCTATATCTGTCAATAGAAGCTGTAAAGGTAAAGATTTTGCACCAGTCTCTAACTCTGATTCTTTCATGTTTGGATTTTCTATTGAAGGACAGATCTTAGGGTGCACCGATGTGGAAACTATGGATTGTGTCACTGGAGAAAAGTCTCTTAAAGTCAAAGGGGTAAAGGCAAGCTCTGACTCCTCTGCTGCAGACACATAGCTCTCATTGCGCTGCAGAATGGGCCTAGTGGGGTGCCTCTCCTTGAGCTTTCCCAATGGAGACTCTGAACTCTGAACATTGCTCTGCGGTAAAACCAGATCACGCATAACGAGGGTGTTCAGGGAGGAAGGAGAAAATTCACCGTTGTTATGGCTTACAATTTCCACTGGCTTGGCGTTTCTATCAAAATGGCCCAGTACAGGACTCGACTCTGTAATAGATTGTGAAGAAGACTCCACATAGTAATCATATATTTTCCCACGTACAATCTGATCTCCTGTTCCTTCCAACACTACGTTAGCGTCCTCCACTTTGATCTCGGCCTTGGAGAGGAAGCTGGAGAAGGCCCCCTGGCGTTCCAAGTCTTGCCTTAGCTCCCTGCCCACACCCACGCTACCCTCGAGCCTCTGCAAAAAGCAAGGGGAGAGGCGCCCTGTTGCATCGGCCAGCCCACACTTGGTTGGATGCGGAAGCTTCAAAGTCGATCCAAATGAAATATTACTGGTGGAGTCCGCTGGCTGCTTCTGAAGAGTGAGAATATTATCTTCCTCGATCCTGTTGGTTCTGTCGCTGTGAGCTGGGTTAAATGCATCCTCACCTTTTGCAATCTCACACGGAGGGGTTTCTTCAAGTTTGTCTATAAAGCAATTGTCCATCTCAGTGTTTGAAGATCTCAATTTCTGGTCTGTGTCTTCATCAGTTTTTGGTGAGTGCAGAGTTGCATTGCATTTTCGACAGGTTGCATCTTTACTCCCACATGGTTGTTTCCTCTTGTTTTCTCGTGAGCTGCAAAACCTATAGACCAAGGAAAACAGCAGAACCACAGCCACAGAAATGGCTACTCTCAACAAGAACTGCATGTCGAACTGGATAGCCCAAAGCTCCGGCATAGGCATAGTTATAGAAGTGAAAGAAGCGATGATCAGCTCACACATCCTAATCTAGTTTACTATCATGCGGCTCGGTTGACGGCTGCTCTGATCTGATGACTGTTCCTCTTAGGTCAAACAGGTGTAAAATGATACCTCGGCTGGTATTATTTGCATCCCTGGTTTCACAGAGGTGGAGCACAGGTGACGTAGCACCTGTCACAAGTCAGGTGGGTCCATGAAATAAATGGAACTGAACCAGTCATAATAATTGGTGATGATGACATCCAAGATTTCTGTAACTGTATCACATCTTTTAATCTTTTACCATTTATTTTTACATGGCCCAATTCTCAGTAGAACAAAAACACATCTTTATTCATGAGAAGGAGGGGTGCAGGACATATTTTGTGGTGTCATTATGGCAAATTTCTTTACAGTTACTACCAAATGTACATAGATGATGAGCTTCATTTGGCCAGACATATGGTTATAGCTGCAGGTGGAGAGGCTGGTTTGAATAAGGGGTGTGGAGTTATGACAGGTGACATATATCAAATACTTACCAGGATACATCTGTTTGCATAGCCATAGTCACAGATCCAAGGTGCTTTCTGTGCCAACTCAGACACTTACATGAAGGGCTCTGTCTGAGTAAAAGCATTATATACTAATAAAGTGTGTATTGGATCATGAATGAATGTACAGCATGTAGGCTGTGGATTCCAGGTGTGGTCATAACTTAGCTTGCCATAGTTAGAGTTCTGTAGCCAGCAACAGATATGTGGTTATTTGACAGCACTCTGGCCTTTTAGAGCTTATATTGTGTGGACACAGGGTGTGTCTGGTGAACGTCTGACCAGGTGTGGTCATATGATAGCCCAGCTCGCTGACAACAAGGAAACCAGATTCTGAGAAAACTGCTGACTCCTGAATTATTCACACATGGGCCACACAGAAAGCATCTTATCCTCACCATTGCTCTGAGCTTTCCCAGAGCACAACCATTACAAACACAATGCTGGATAGCTGTGTGCACTGAGTGGACTATAATTCACATTGACATGATTATGCCATACATTTGAAATAAACCAAAAAATCGCTGAACAAATCACACAACTAAACTATAGTTTTACAGTTCTTTTACTAGTTACTTTTAGGTGTTAAAAATACGATTCTGAAATCTTAAAGCTGTGGGTCATACCCCTACAGGGTCCGGAAACACTGAAGAAAATTACAAAATAACAATACACCAGGCAGAGTTTTTTTTTGTCATAGTGAAATCAACACTATGTATTTTTTGTATATCTCTATCACATCGATCATGGACTAAAAACCGTAGTTTGTCTCCAATAGTGTCAGGTATGGTTCTACTGTATGAGCTGTATGCGGGGGAGCGCCCTGCTCTTGCATATTTACGTGAACAGACTTTTTGGCGGGGCTATCCTTGTTTATTAAGAGTTCCTCTAAATTAAACGAGGCTGTGATATTTTAGATCTTACATTGCGTTCCGTTAAGTTAGGATTAATTATTACAGTCAATCAAATAACTCACACACCAAACTATATTTCACCTTCCTACATCGTACTGATACAAAAATAAACCACCATCTTTGGCTGTCAGGGCATTTTAGTCCTTCAGACAGAATTGCAGTACCAGGATCAATTTGGAATTCTTTTCTAAAATGTCCACTGGAAATGACCATGCTTTTGCCTCTTGAATGTGAAAATGTTTCTGAGAGCACAATGACCAGAGTGCCTCTTGAATCAATACGTTTATGATAGCTGACTTATAAACCTAGGGTGGGTGGACAATAATTGGTCTCTCTTTTGCTTCTGAAGAGAAAATGCACCCATATGACCGATTGTTAATCTTGTTTGTGCAATGCATTCTCCCCCTGAATGCTTGAATATGGATTGTGCTTTGACAAGGTGAACCCATATCCCAGGCGAACAGGTCGAGCCGTTCTATTCAACTAAGCCTTAAAAATCCCTTACCTTACCTCCCACCATGTTCACCCCTTAATCTTTAATACGCGTCCTTAGAATGGCTTGAAATTGGAATTCTTGTAAAGTCCAAAAAATGCTGGATTACTTTGTTGTTTGATTAAGTAGAATCATTCACAGTGCAGAGTGAAAGAATGTAAAGGGTTGAGAGCGATGTCAAAATCTCCTTTTCTGACATCACAGACAGAACAAAATGAAATGCACAAAAACGTAATTTATGGACCTATTCAGCTGTTGCACAAAAATGAAATCTCAGTCCCTCAGCTTTGTAAAACAGCTTCAGCAGTGCAGAACATAGCGTAGCAGGATTAACAAGAAATTAGATTGTTATGGGATTTAGTATAAAAGTGTTTTTGAGCGCTCCGTAGTAGACACTGTGTAGAAACCATTAACTGGACTGTTGTCATAGTTCAAGTATTATGATTATTATTACCGACTGAATTTAAAAATACTTTGTAACAGGCTCTTCCAAGGAGAACGTCAACGCAGCATCAGCAGGATAACAGGATTTCCTATTTAAAAATATATATTTTTATGAAATGAGAAACCCAACTTCTTCTCCAGTGATCTGGTGTCAGATTTGGCAAAGGGTCCTAAAACAGTGTTATGGTTTTCAGGTCATTCGATAGTGATGCATATTGTATAATTATATGCCACGGCTAAGTAACCACACAGTTATTGTCAATTGTACTTCTGTCTCATTATATCTTAATGGTTATTTGCATTTGCACGTGAGAACACCACCAACAGTTGGGTCCCATGTCATCTTAGGAAAGGGATCCTGACTTTTATGTTTTATTCTAAATATATACACAAAGGTGGGTAGTAGTCAGTTACATTTACTCAGTTACATTTACTTGAGTCACTTTTTAAATACATTGCATAAAGTAGCTTTACTGCACAAAACATTAAACTTTTAATTGAGTAGTAATATTTTGAAGTAACTGTACTCTTGGAAATCTAGAAAGAGTAAGAGTACTTTTACCACCTCTGTGAGTCATGTTAGAACAGCTTTATGTGTGAAAATATTATTTACCTTTTTTAGTTTATCTTTTGAAAATATCAAAACCTGTTTGTTATCTTTTTTTTGCCAGATTATCACAAAATTAAACAAATAATCTGACATTCAAACAGTTACTCAGGACTCAAGTAGTTTTTTCACCAGTACTTTTCTACTCTTACTCGAGTAATTATGTGAATGAATACTTTTTACTTTTACTTGAGTAACATTATGTTGAAGTAACTGTACTCTTACTTGAGTAAAACTATTGGCTACTCTACCACCTCTGAGTATACATCACAGCATTGGATATCATAATAATATGACCTTATGGATATATAATGGGATAAAAAAGTTTTTCTAGAATTATATTGCATTAATCTCATTTTAACCAAGTAAATATTTGTTGAAGCTCATTCAGAGCTTACATTGGCCTGTGCCCAACCTTTATGTTTGTTTTGACTATTCTCACAGCCAAACCTAGCTTTAGCCAATCACTCACTAACATCACCAAACATAACCAACAATAGGTGGTAGGACCTGTACTGAAGCTGCAGGGCTGTTTACTGTTAATATATGATGTTTGCCAGTGTTTTTTAAATGAGAGGGCGTGGATACTGTCATGCAACTGAGCATCTGGTTTGCACGTACTAACGTTGGTTGATCAGGCACAGGGTATTAGAAAAAAATGATTTAGTCTTTCAAAAACCAAAGACAATAGAGTATCTCAAAACAAAAAAAACATGAGGTGGAGCTTGGCCAAATAGATATAGGTTCTAAACTGGTGGGTCAGGACCTACAGTAAAAGTATGTCTTGGGGAGATATATAAGCAGTTAATTATACTTATTTTTATTTGATGCTTACCTACATCCCAGGTGTATTTTTTGGGATTATACCCACTCCGGTGTGGTGTTCTGCTGCTGTGAGTGTCTTATTCTGGTGCTTGGTTTGAAGAAATAGCAGGTTAAATCTATTGGATTAATGAATAGGCTCTGAATAAGGAAGAAAATATGTCTACCTAATAAATTGACCAGTGCTGCAGTAAACCACTGGACGACTCTTAGGGTGTAAGTAAACTCAAGTCACATGAATTTGATAATCTCTCCATTTTTAATACAGGTGAAATGAAACAGATGCAACAACCCTGTTTTACACACGCTGCCTCAGATGAGAACCTCCCTGGGATGGCGGCTAAAAATGACCCTATGGGGATACTGTAGTAAATGTCTGTGTAGAGTAGTTACGTATTGTACACAATGTAGGTCACTTAAGATAGTTATGTCACAAGTAAATAGCTGGATTACTAGTCGCTGACAATGAGCTGCAGTGCTGTCACACCAAAAACGGAGAAAGAATCGTCAATGGTCACATGCACCACGACCCCTAGAACAGCAGACATGTTTTTTGTGTCCGTATCCACACATTTAGCCATATCGAAAAAGCTTCAAAATGATAAACATAAAGGCTTTTAATTTTCTGTTCATTCAGCCCAAGGGTTATCTTTAAAAACAGTGTTGGATGAAGAAGTACAAACAAAAGTGAACTCTTTTAACTCTGGAGCCAAACCCTAACCCATACCCCCATATAGCTTCTTTAATTATCTTCAATATTTACACTGATGTACACAAAATACACTTAAAAAGGAGATTTTTTTTGAAAGTTTCATAATGCTTTTAAATCTTCTTGTACATTCCAAGCCACCAAAAGAAATGGGGGAAAAAATGAATAACAAAATGCTCTGCTTATTCCATTGTGGGTTTGATGCTCACAGTCTGGTGCATCCTGGGGCATACGAGTGAGGTTGTCTAACATCCAGTCACCAATCACGTCACAAATAGATTCCTTTTTTTCTCTTTTCTTTTTCAGTTGATTATAATGGCGGAGAAAACAAAAATAAAGGTTGAACTAGGCGGGGCTATAGGAGGTGGTCTCGTTCATTCTTCTGATAGCATTATAACTCCCATTATAAAACAGTGTAGCTTGGTTCCCCCTTTGAGGGCTCCCTTTCCTGATCGATTGACGCATGGATTGTTGATGACTGAAGAAGAAGGCCTGCAGGATTTGCGCTGTCCATTTGTGTGTGTGTTTTTTCTTGATGTTGTGTATCATTTGTGTGTGTGTGTGTGTGTGTGTTGGGGGAGGGGGAGGAGCTGAGAATGTCCTGGATGAGAGGTTTTCACGTCAGTTCTGCTATCACTGTGAGGACAATCCACGTTAGCCCGAGCACCTCTCGACGACCGGCTCCATCTGCAAAGACAACACATAAAACAATGAGCACACAAAGCAGCACAAACAACACATAAAACAATAATCACACAAAGCAGCACAAACAACACAAAAGATATAGCCTTGAAACTTCAAATAGCTGTTTATCATGTCAGAATGTCATATCTCAAAATACTGCTGTAAACCTGCAAAGGCATTTCCATAAAGATAAAAGAGCCAGGGTGCGAGAATTTAATGGAATCAAAAATAAGTACGACACACATTATCCACTTAATGAAATATGCAAAAGGTTATTTGTCCATTTATACTTTCATGCATTGGTAGGCTGTATCACACATATTTGTTCATTTTCCTTAATACTAAATGTATTTTCTATTATAGCCAATAAAAGACCAATTTACAAGACAATATATTGCAGCGGGGTATCATTAACAAACTCAAAGTATAATAAATGCAGCTTGTATACAAAGAATTTATTTGAATGTACTTGGTATCACTCTAATTGACTGCTCAGTAAAACACACTATTTGTCGAGCTATTGTTTCCCATACATCATGCTTTTATTGTGTTCATTAATATTTTATCATCCACTGCAGGAATAAACAATGAGGAGAACCAAACACTAGATTAAATGGTCTTTGTGATTGGATTAGTTTGAAACATTTAAAGGATTACTTAATCAAAGAATTGAAATCTTATTTTCTGTATATTCTACATATACCTAGCATATATCCTGGCCAGATGCAAGACCATTATTACTGTGGATAGTGCCCAGACCTAGACTTGAACTGTCTTTTAGTTCAGGAGAAAATGCTCTGTGTCAGTAAAATGTTTTTGTAACCTTGTGTTGTTACAGAACAGAAAGTCATTATTCATATTTCAAAATTCCTTATTACCACTAGTGCGCAGTGAGCACTTTGTAAATATATGTTGTATTAAAACCAGCTTTCTGTCCCCACATGGCCTTAAGAACGGTCACATTGAGGCAGAAACAGTCTTTTGCTTTTTGCTGTTTCAATCACGAGTAAATGGATGTGTGTATAGTCTGGTCCTGTTTGGTTTTATTTTCTGAATGTTCTTTTCTAAGGCCCACAGCGGGAAGCCTAGACTATAGAGGCTGAAACAGCAGAGGCAGCAACTTGATGGCGCTTGTGTAGAGCAACCATCCTCATGGGGACGTGAGATAATGTGGCGGTGGCTGCAGTGTGGCACACTGTACCAGGGCTTTAATTATTGTAACAATTAAATCAATCTGGGCCATATTCTGTAAAGGCACCATTCAAAGCAAGCCCACCACAATGCATGAATCTCTGCCTTGTTAGGCATCACACAAATGCTTTTACAATAGTTTCATTTCTTTGTGTATAGACATTATATACAGGCAATGCTGTTTAGAAACATTCTCTCTCTCCCATTCATGATACACAGCAAAGAACTGAAAAGAAAAGCTGGTTGAAGTCCACCTGTCTCAGTATTGACAGCTGTTATTGCATTGCTCTAGAAAATGTCATCCAATCAAGATTCATCATCAGTTATGTCTATTAAAATCCATTTTAATGTTTCTACTAATGTTTAGACGCTTAAACTACAGTACAGTTATAATAGCAAGGTCCTGTACAATGTGTGTAAAAAGAACTTGATCAAAAACTGGAATGTGAAACTCTTTAAACCAACCATTCACTCTGTCCTCATGCAGCACACCCACATCCAGCTATTTCAATGGTACCTTACTCCTACAGGAAGTGCATCAACTAAAAGACTTTTCAACTACTGCTAACTCTACAGGACACTACCTGATCTGTGTACACAATGTACAGCAAATGTATTTGCCAGGAGAGGTTGAAAAATGCAAAAGTCACCTCATACATATATTGAGTATCTCTAAGCTGGTTGCAATCAAATGGACTCTGGAACAGGACATTTAAATAATTTTCGTGCTAAGAACTTTGTGGTAAAACATATTGCTTTTATATCTTCTGTATAATCTAAAGTCAGACATGAGATTTTAGAGATTCAATCTTCAATCAGTTCAATCAGTGTGAGGACAGCCTTTGCCTACAGTATGCTCAGCTTGCCGTTTTTTTGTTAGCGAGTCAGAGGCTTTTATTTCCAGGAGATATCCTTTTGCTACATTCACAGAAACAAAATGTGCTTTCTAAAACGTGTCATAAACAATAAATGTAAACAATAAACAATAATGTATTTATATGTTAAGTATTTTTATAAACTACAGTATGTTTTTATCACAACCCTGTTACCAGAGCAATGTGCACAGTTTGTGCCGTTCTGTTCCAGCAGTAACTTTCCAATACCAACAAAAGTTTGAATCCAAGAATAAACAGTTCTGCTTGAAGTTTTGTAGAACGCAGTGCTCTACAGAACTGAAGGCCAACACTTACCATACTGTTCCAGTGGTAATGACTTCTGTTTACACTTATGAACTCTGATGACATGCCTAATTTCCCCCAAATAGTTCTTTATCACATACTGAAATGTGCTCATTCAGCCATAAAACCATCATCTGAGGACCCTGTTTGGTCTACAGTTATATAGAAGTTGTGTGCCATCTGCTAGCTTTCAGATTTTGGCTCTCGTTTCACTGTTTTTCTGCCAGACTGTGTTTTTTAATGGACAACTGGGATTTATTCAGAGGCGACATGCTCTTTTTAATAAAAGATGACTCTACCTCATTGGTGCTGGACTTACATTACCATCTGAAGACACAATGCTTCATTTTGCACATGATCAGTCTGATGAAGACTTCAGTCAAGCCTAGTCTTTTTTCATTTGCCTTCATTTAAATCTGAATATGTTTAAAGATAAGTGACTTTAGAATAATGAAAAACACACTTGATCAAGGCAATCAAGTGTGTTTTTCAATCTGCATAACTAACCAAACCTCAAACATTTGTATATCATCATCTCTTATTGTATTGCTTTGGCTGTAGGGTGTGTCATGCACCTAAACTGCCCCTCTTTAACTCCACTAACCTCATTTCTACCATGTTCATACAAAATGCACATTGACATGAAATATTTTCGTCAGTCTGTGTCCCTGTGTGACTGACAGAGGAAGTCCTTAAATATCAGTGGCCGTGGAGATGGTTTGTTGTCCATTAACTGCTGCTGAATGTGTTTGACCTCTGTGGGCCATGCGGTACACCTATTTGACTTGCATGCCGGGTCCACACTGACCTGATTCTGTCCTTGCACAGACACACCTGCACCTGTGCTCACCAATGGATTTGCATATTTAGATTTGCATTCCTAAGATACACAACAGGTAGGAAAATGAAGGGAATAAATAGGCTCAAATGGAAATAGAGACAGACAAATTGTCAGTGGAACAAGATGAGAGATTTGTTCTGTTCCGTGAGAGAGGATATGTATCTGGAGCTAATGTGGAATTAGAAAACCCCTCTGGTAGCATTCAGTAGAAGTCTAATCAAGGTATAAACTAGAACTAAACCAGTGGTATATGTGTAAGATTGAACTAGTGCTAATACATGTGTTAAACTGGTCTAAACCAGAACCTAAACAGGACTAAAGCAGGGCTCAATCAGGTCTAAAGTGGGAAAAACCAGGACTAAACTAGGTACAACCCAACGATATCTTTTCTTATCCTTACATACTGTCCTCTTGACCGGTTTATTTTGGTCAGTACTAAACTGCCCCTTGGTCTAAATGCTACAGATGTCTTTGTGTTTGAATATTGTCTGACTAGACGAGATGTGTTTAAAGACAGTGCTGAATGCCATCTGCTTAGAAATCTGTTCTCACTTTACCAGTATGTGCCTCACACATACATGCACAGGAGATAACACTGGCTGCAGTTGTATCTTTCAAATACGTTTTACGGTAATCAACATTAGCTTGTGTTAAAGCTATTACAATATACGGACTATAAGTGTTTATTGATTCAAGCTGGGTTTAGTGTCATCTACAATTATGGGATTGACTACAAGAGCTTAAGTGAGTTTGAGTAGTTGTCAATCTTTACTATGTAAAGGCTATTTCTTTGCAATTGGCTTTCACATTAACCTTGAGTAAAGTAAATGCATAGTCAAGCCATAGATTTTCTAGCTTGTCAGATATAGCACATTTGCATTGCTCCCTCTCAAAAGATTAAGGTCGCTGTGGTGTGGTATGGCTGCCAAGTTTTTCCTTGTCAACAAAGGTATATGTCTACATTTACAAACCTGTATACGTGAGGGTTGTATTAGTTTGCTCTTGTGCATAGTGCAGTTTCTCAGAGGCATACCCAGTACTCACTTTAAAATTCCAGGCTTTTGGACAATATTGTATTTAAAGAAACACTACAGTATGTAATTGAAGGCATTTCAGAGAACCAGGACGTTGTTATGACTAATCCGATGGTCATCTTAAACAGCCAGAAAGACAGAAGAAACAAACAAGGCGTGTCTGAAAGCAGGGAGAGATGGAGAGGTGGTTGTCACAGTGAGCCTGAGTATCTTCCTGACAATCCCTCATCTCTGCATACAACAATCTTGGGAACCACAAATGAGCCACTGCCGCACATACAAAACACCAATAATCTCGAGCTCAAACCAAAGTGACAGGCCCGGTTAGTTATACAGACGGTGACTGCGACTGAAGTTTAATCCATTTTGAGTGACGCTTTCTGGGTCGACACAATGAGGAGTGAACTACAAACAAACAGCTGTCAATACTGAGACCAGTATTTTTTCTCTGATCTCCTGATTGAATAGACTATGTAATATATGTATGGTATAAAAATGTGACAGATATACATACTGTTTGGGTTCTGTGTGTTCTTCATCATGCTTGGGTTTTCTGTGGATGACAAGAGAAAGAAAACAAATAAATCAATTGGTAGAATAGGTCATAGTCTTTAAGATAACAGAAAGCTCAGAAAAGTTGAGTTGGCATAATAGGGCCCCTTTAAGCTTTCTTGATGCTTGATGAATTTGCTGCAGTGTGTATAAAAAAAAAAGAATCTTCACCAAGGTTTCTTTATTGGAACTGGGAACATTGTGCACAGCCCCAGAACAACCAGCACAAGTGAGCCCAGAACACTTCAGCCAGGGCAAAAAGTCCAGCAGAGTCTTTGAAAGAAATGGACTCTCTACCTTTAATAAGCTGCAGAGATATCCTGCCTGCACAATGGACTTTGCAGAGTTCTGTGAGGGATGAACTCAATGCAATGGAAGCAGCAGAAAGCAGAGGTGGGTAGAGTAGACAATAATTCTACTCAAGTAAGAGTACTATTACTTCAAAATAATGTTACTCAAGTAAAAGTAAAAATTACTCATTCACATAATTACTCGAGTAAGAGCAGAAAAGTACTTGTGAAAAAACTACTCAAGTCCTGAGTATCTGTTTGAGCGTAATGTCAGATTATCTGTTTCATTTTGTGGAAATCTGCAAAAAAAATGAAAAGATAATCAACAGATTTTGATATTTTCAAAAGATAAACTAAAAACATAAATAATATTTTCAAAAATTAAGGCACAAGGAACAAAGATTTTTCACATAAAGCTGTTCTTACATGACACACAGAGGTGGTAAAAGTACTCTTACTCTTTCTAGATTTACATGATTTTACTGAAGTAAGAGTATAGTTACTTCAAAATATGATTACTCAAGTCATGTAAATGTAACTGAGTAAATGTAACTGAGTACTACCCACCTCTGACAGAACGGTTTACTGAGCATTAGCAAAAGGGGGGGTTACACATAGAAGCAGGTTGGAGCTGTACATGCATTTTCCTTGGCCCCATTGAAGCCGATATTAACATGAATAACGATAAATTCTGTCATCATTCTATCGTTGTACATTGTAAGATATGCAGGTCTAAATTCACATTTTGACAATCTCACTTTGTGTTTGCAGATAAGTGTCACTTCCTATACACTTCCTGCCCCCAGCATCTTTTTATGCTGTTTCTTTTTATATTAATAGTACTGAATCTATCTGTGAACCAATGGAAAAAGATGTAAAGGAGCCTAATGTTTGCAGTGATCAGTTGCTTAAACAAACATAGCATACTCCTGAAAAGGTGTAATTTTGGACATATTAGGTTTCAGCTTTTCAGCACCAGTAAAAAAGATCTTGCAAAGCAGGTCTGCCATCAAAGGAATATAATATAATAATAATATAATAAAGGACAATTTAACAGACATCAGCATATTCCACTTTGGGGTAAAAACTGTTTCCCTGAGAACGGTGAAAATGCACTGCACACATGCTTGTCTAGCTGTACATTTGCATATGAATACATATTTGGTGTTTATGCATATGTAGCAGTTCGTCGTGCCGCTGGAGTGTGTGACCGGCCGGCCACTCAGTGCTGACTCACTTCACAGTAATCTGAGGGTATTATCACAGAGGGTGGCTAAAAATGCACATCATCAAGACACAAGCACTACTCATTGCTGCCGGAGACTTACTATACTTCGCCATCATTACGCTCTATTATTCCTGGTGATGTATGCTGAAGACTTTGCCAAGCGAGTGAGCCCCCAAATACTTCCAGCTCATCACCCCCCAGCCGAGAGAAGTGGCTCATCGTGAGGCCATGGGGGACGGTGCCAAGGTCGCTTAATCACCATTTACTTCCCCTAAGTGTGAGCAAAACCAATCTACAAGGAGCAGGCAGACAGATGGGGTGCACCATGCACAGAGACGATGACACCTTAGGGTGCACCGGGGTGTTAAATAGACATTAGTGCTCCTCCTAGCAAAACGCCTCCCAAGGTAACACCCCTCTAAAGTGGTATTTCCCCTTGTAAATTGATAGCTTCACTCTTATCCTGCCCAATAATTTGTACATCTGTGATAGACATATATCACTCTGAGTATTAGAAGTGAGAGATTTAAAATAATAAATATTGGCTGACTGGAAGCATTGGTCATTAATACTCTAATGCTTTTTTAAAAAAATGCTGATGTGGTTGAGAAATTTCACAAAATGGTTATTGAAGGACACATAGGGGATTACGTTAGTCAAATTTTGACAAGAGATTCTTCTAAGCCACTGCCTAATATGAGGAGGGTTTGTATAAAGTGACACTTTGACCAAGATCAAAACTCAAAAGTGGATTTGAACTGACAGACACATTTTACATTAATTAATTTCCAGTGACTTTACAACCAATTTAGAATTATATTTATTTTTTAATTACTTTTACATCTTGGTTGTAAACTTGAAGTCAAGATATGTTCCTACCTTTGTTCAAGTTTTGTATGGTCCAGAGATCTTCAGTAATAAAACTGTCCAGTCAGTGAATGTCTGTCTGTCCATAGACTTTGTGACAGCTCTGATTTGAAAGTGGATTTGGATGCACAGCAGAAGAACAGCAGCAGCCACAATTATGACGTGAATGGAGGAGTGTTGACTTGTGTCCCATGGGCTGTAGCAGTGATGGATTTTAGCAGCTGTTTTACAGTTGCTCTGTATTTAAGGATTATTATGTTTAGATGTAGCCTCAGTGGAGCTTTATAAAATATGATCTTATAAGAAATATAGAGGATTGCGAATGCATCTTTTAAAGCACGTATTTGCTGGAATTTATGTCATGACTTGGCAGATTTTGTCTTTGGAAACAGATTCTCAACTGGTAGTTCAGAGCCCAGTATTATAGAAACAGAACCAGAATAGATAAATAATAATAATAGAATACATACATATAATAAGTATAGTATTTATTTCATTATTTTCCGATACATTTATTGATTATTGAATTATTTTCACCAGTGTCTTAATCCAAAATAATCAGAAATAGATCTAATGTATCATGTGAGTGTTCCATTTCTCTCCTTCTGCTGTGAGTGACGCCCAGGTTTCCATGAGCACATTATGGTTTGGCCACAAAACAAAGCCGGAGCTTTCTGAACACTTTCAACAACAGAGATGCTTTGATTCCATAATGGGACTTTGATGTCACTGCTGGCTGCTGAGGTTTGAACAGAAACCAGGCCATTGATCAAATAGTCACTAAATCCCATTCACCACAATAGATTTCCCCACAAGTGCAGCCGTACTAAGAATCTGTTGTTAAGACCATTAGGATACAATCTCTTATTAATCACACACTTAGCTGCATGAATGATTCATGCACATAATTGGACACAGAGTATTTTGCAAAGATACTTAAGATAAATGAAATAATTTTCGTATAATATGTAATTTTCAAAGACATTTACTGTGTAATTGTATAAGTGTTCCAGATCATTCTTGCATGGCCGTTTCATATTCATAGCCCCTTAAATAATTCATCAGTTTCAGTTTAACTTGTTACTGTATATGGTTTGGCTGCCTGTGAGCAGAGGCATTGATAAGCCTACACTAGTGCAGCTCCAGTACTGCTAAAATGTCCCCCACCCCCAAAAGTAAGCCATAGTACATACTGTGCAACAAGGGTTAAACCAGGACTAATCCAGGTCTGAATGAAGACTAAGCAGAGTGTAATGCAGCACATATGAACTAGGTCCTAACACAAATAAACCAGGGCTATACCAGAAAATATTAAACTGTGAGTCTTACCGAACACTATGAGGCGTGTGTGCGTGTCTGTGGAGCCCAGTGGATTCTGGGCCGTGCAGCGGTACATGGACCCGTTCAGTTCGGCCGGTACTCTCTCCAAGATCAGCTCTCTGCCTTCTTTCTCAGTGCTGCCATCCAACAGGCGACCACCCACCCGCGTCCAGGTGAACAAGGGCTCAGGGAACACCTCATTCTATTGGTGAGAGTAGATTGAGAATAAAGTTAAAACCAACAACAGTAACTACTGAACATGCACATGAGACTCTGTGTAGAAGCTGTATGTCCTTTTTGTTACCAGGTTGTGTTGTATCAGCTCTGGAACGAACTGGCCATCGAGCATGGTGAATTCTGTCTAAGGCCCATAGCTGGAATCAATTTACAAATGAAACCTCTAGATCGCATAAAGAGTCGACTGAAGGTAAGAAAAGTGTGTGCAGTCTCAGCCAAGAGATTAAGAGCAAAGAATAGACATGAATAATGCAAGCTCCAATTTTTCCCCTAATGCAACTGCAAGTTAACAACATGCATTAATAATCAACGCTTCACTTTTACAATTGTTTCTCCCTCAGCACCGGCGCACCCTTCACACCAATTTAAAAATGTAATATGCAGCTCTTCGTGGCATTATCTGCAAAGGTTGACATGTTTCAGGGATAATAGAATAGAATAGAACACAATAGAAAATCTGTTGTAGGAGTCCCACCTTTCCTCAGACCAGCACCACACACTCGCATCTCTCGTCTCTATAATCCATGGCATATTGGGGTAAAAGCTCTGAGAAAATATGATCCCAATGCTGTCTTTAAAACTACATTCTATTTATTAACCTTGGGTGTTTTGAGTCCCCTATTTAGTGAAGCTGGATGACGTTTTATGACTCCATTCCATTTTTGCAGACATCTAAATGAAGCCAGTACTTTATCCCTCAAGACCAAAGTCATTCAAACCTCCTTTGATGGATGTAAATTAACAATAGATATTATATCATACTGAATACGTTTTATATGTGAACCGATGCAGCCTAAGCTTTCAGTAAATTTGAATAATACTCCTTATTTTTTTGGCAAGGGAAGAAATCTATTTGTACAGAAGGCCATGACCTAGGTGAGGTTAGAACAAGTAGATGAACACAGTGTACAGTCAAATAAATCAATACAATCATAGTTTACTTCATGTTCTTTAGAGCTGCTTAGAAAATAAATATTTGGCATGTATAGAACCAGTTTGATAAATGTTGATGTAAGAAAACTCTATGGAGCCAAATATACTACTGTGGTAACTTTAGCCAAAAAATAATTCTGTGTGAGACTGCGAGAAGAACCACTACCATTTGCCAATTCTTAAAAGCCTTTATAGCACAGGGATCACTGACTATCAGATGTCAACAAGCCTCTCTTTGGACTCAAGATCAGATTTACAGTTTGCAGTGGATTTGGCTAAAACTCCAGTTCAGATGGTCTTTTACTTTTCCATGCTCAAACATAATCAAGCTGGGAGCATGTTTGTTGGCTTCAAGTGCTCAAAGTAATAAAATGAACAACGTGACCTTTCAAAAACAGTCAATTAGGATGGACTTGCTGAAAAACTGCCTAAAGGGCTGAGTAATAATCTGAAATATCAACACATATCATGGGAGTGTTTAGGCAGAAGAGAATGACAGTATTCCAATCATATCATTAAAGGTCATTGGCAGAGAACAATATAGACTAAGAAAGTGCAATCTTGGCAGCCATTATATCATCTTACAACAATAGAACTAATGCAATACTGCTTCTGAATGTATTCTTTTACTGCACTGAGGTTTAGCTCAAAAATAGAAGTCTTTTCTTGAATAGGTCAAAATATGGATTATCGAGAATTCACTGTTCTAATTATTAAATTCAATTAAAAAAACAAAATATAAATTCATTGGAATACAGCTTAAATACTCTCTTTAAAAATGTGATATATGTAGGTTATCATGTGCAATATATGGAATATAGCCATATTGTGATTATCAGTATCGTGAGCCATGTATCGCGTATCGTACCGAATCGTGAGGTACCCTGAGGTTCCCAGCTCTATATAAGTTGCAAAACAAACATAGGCACCTACATTTCTATTTGAAAAAGATGTATAAATGGTGTTGTTGGCAGTCTCTCAATGACTTTGACAGGCTCTATGCCACAAAACAGAAATAAAAGGGTTTTAAGTGTGTTTTTACAGACTCCCAAGGTCAGTGTGTATAGACTCAACTGCATATTCATCTTGTATTGTGAGTAAAATATAATGAAATACCAAGAGTTCACTGACTAGCAATCCTGAAGCAGTGAAAACAAAGGGCTTTGTGCTGTGTGGCATTGGCATATCCTATATTTTGTGGATTAGCCGGATCCTCTTCACCTGACTGTTTCCACACGTCGAGCTTCCACATGTCAGGCCTGTCAGAAAGATCCACCTGCTATTCACTGTGTCGGTGGGGATTACCGTCACAAAAGGACATTCTCTTTGTTGTTACTTTTTTTTTTTACTAATAAGATACAAAAAAAACATTCAACCTTTTTGATCTAAGGCCCTTTGTAACCCTAAACCTCCAAGTCCGGACCCCGGAGTGTCCTACCTGAAATCCTTGCACCATGATCCGCACTGTATCCCCTACTTTGGCTCTAGTGGGGGTCATTATGAGTTTGGGACCCTTCGGAGCAGCTAAAATCAGAGAGAAAAAAAGAAAAAAGACACAAAGGTCATCTGGTTGATCGTGGTGAGCAAATCTTGGCAGACACCTGTTTTGTCTGCGGAGGGAGACAAATACAATTTCCTGTCAATTAAGGCCACGGGGCAAAAGGCACGGCCCCTGCAGCTTTCTTTATCCGCCAGCCCGGGCTGGATTTATTCCCCCTTGGAGAGAGGAAAAAAAGTAAATTGGGTAGATAGTCATTACTGGAGGAGAATGGGAGTGAGGAGGGTGCTGTGTGGAGCTGGTGAGATAAGGGACACTCGCTGAGCTAATTCCCTTGTCTTGGTGTGGACACAGGCCCCCGGATGGCTTTCATGTGGACCCCTCTAAAACAATGGAGTAAAAGGCAGCAGGGGTGTGCGGACTGAGAAGATGCCAATATCTATGCCATTGTCCCATACACATATACCACAGATTATTTTAATAATATGACATTTTGATGGCCTTATAACTTGTACCCTATGCAAGGTTCATCTCTCAATATGAATTCAAACAGCAATCATAGAATTTTACATTTCTGGGAAGCTAACTACAAAATGAATAGAACAAAGAAATATACAGTAGAACATGGTATCAAGTAATTCATCACAGGGACATGGGCAGATGTACATGGGCAGGAGTACACAGAGGGGTTAGCGCTAATTCACTACAATTGCCCCTAGTGAATGAAGATGAAAGATTTGGTGATGGTTTATTGTCTGTGTATGTCACCCATAGTTAATGGGATACCAGGTACCTGCAAACCCTGACTTGAATAAGTGGAAGAAGATGAATGACTAACACAGTGTGATGTAATCAATGCCAAATAACAGAGTTTTAAGGTAAAATGGGTGGGTTAATCCAGGGGTAGGGGGCAGAGTGGCGAGATAATGGTTCAACATGATGACCGCCTAGAGGATGATGCTTCAGTCTCCCCGATGATAGATTCTTCACAAGCCTGTATGAAAGGCATCCTATAAATAACCCCAGTATGAATCCATCACAGGACCACTGCACTCCAGTTTAAACTCTCAATATAAATCTTCAATATAAATCACACATGGGCTCTTGTTTCTATTGATGTGTTAAAGTAAAGGAGAAATAAATAAACAGACAAATGAGTTCGATTTTAGCTATTAATCCAGCCACAAACTGTCTACGCTGGCTAATGGACCACAGCCTTTTCCCCGGTCGCCATTGACAACAAGTCTGCCTCAAACTATTGGATAAAGAGTTACACAGGCACATCTGTAAATAAAGCATGCTATGGCAAGGCACATACTGTTTACCAGATATATTTCAAATCAATACAAATAAGAAATTACATAAAATAGGTAATCTGAGTGTTTTAGTGGGACCCAGCATTCGTCATTAATAGAAGGGTTTTCACATATCACGAGTGGTAGCTGTTATCAGTGCAAAGGAAAAAAGACAATACATGATACAACTACAATGATATTCACCATAGATATCTCAGTTGCTGTGTATACTATATACTGTAGATCTACATAGGTTGGGCCTTACATTCATACTGCCACTGTTCCCTTGAAAAATACACTTAACCCAGCACAAGTGTGGTTGTCGTGGAGAAGCCATCAGTAGGATTTTTAATTGAAATGGATTCTCAAAAACGTACAAATTAAAATCTTAGTCATATGATGTTAAGCATGTAGCTCCTGGCCGATACAAGCCTCAATTATCCTCTCAACCAGTGATGTCTTTGGGGATTAAAATTATTTTCTTTTTATAGAACAAATATATATGTAATTATATAAAAAAAAACAATATTATGGAATCACGTTGGTCCGCATCCGCAGAGCCTACATGTGTACGTGATAACTGAAAAAGGAAATGCCTTTTGCACACAGGTACATATCATAAAGATGCTGAACTGGATTGATTTTGGTACTTCTCTAATGAATATTAATTAAGTAATTAATTATTAAATGACCTAAAGCTGTGAATGTAATGACTCAAAAAGTATTTTCTAGATCTTCCAGACTGAACTGGATTGAGTTTGGTACTTCTACGATTGATGACAATTAATTAACTAATTAATGCCCTGAAGCACTTTAATTGAACCATTAATCTTGCTGAACATAAACAAAATCACGTGAATTTTGGCACAGTGATCCGGGCTAGTGTATACTTAATGTACATGCCTCTATAGCGCCCCCATGTTTATGACCCCACTTACTTTGGCAGAGAGCAATGAAACTTGGTACAGTGAGTCACCACAGTGTACCCAACATAAAATATTATTATGACCCCACCCTACAACAAACAGGAAATCTGCCATTTTGGATTGAATTTGGGAGGTCAGGTATATTTGACAGCCTCTAACTTGCACATACTTTGCCCGATTAGGCTCAAACCTGAAATACCTAATTACCCCCCG
>JAVQKC010040347.1:0-47651 GCA_036025475.1 Philypnodon macrostomus
GCAGGTAAACAAAAGCTCTCTGTCTCAAAAAAAGAACCTTGAAAACAGTTAAACTTAAGAAGACAGTATGAATTTTCACCAAAGACTGGGTCTCAGCAGTCTTTGACAAAACTATGCAGCACTTCATCAATAAGGACATGTTTTCTGCTAGTTTCAGTGACTAAACCAAATGTACATTGTCATCATGGCCGTATGACAGCTGTGAAAATGCCAGTGTGATGAGCTGTGGTCGGGTGTATGTGAGGCACGGTGGGGCTATAGCTCACTCCAGTGGTGCTTTAGCCGATAGCACCAGTGTTTGTAAAATGACAATCTAGAGCTAAACCTCAGTTTATAATAGACCTCAGACCCTCCTCAGTCAGTCCAGTTGATAATCTCATCACGTATGTGTTTCTATGATCTTTATTCGTATGTTTTGTAATACGTGGACCAGCCTTCAGGAAAATCTCTGCTTCAGATTGTACAAGTCACACAAAAACACGGCTCCAGTCACAAATAACATCTAATTACATCTGTCCTTTTTATTATCACATTATTGTAAGCCCTTGGGCCACAGGGACTTTCCACTGCTCTTATGAGATTTCTGTTTCACTTAAAGTTACAGTATGTGATTTTGTGCAGGATTAAAAAAAAAATTTAAGTTTGAATGATCCGCTCCCTTTTCCCCTTCCTCTCCTTAACCCTCTGTCACGGTCTCACACAAACCAGAAATAATTCTAAACATTTGTTTGAACTAAATGTTTCAAATTATCTGTGAATAACCTGTGAATTTTGAACCAGCACCATTCTCAAACTGCAAGTATGTCTGTATTAACAGCTTAACAGTAGTTAATAGTTTGAATGACTCCAGGTAACGAGAATACAGGCCTTCGCCAAGATGGAACTGTTCTTTTTTGATGATTTTCCAGTATTAGATTAGATTCCAGAGATTAGATTATACTTAATTGTCATTGTATACATATACAACAAAATTCATTTGCACCTACATCAGGAAACAGTCTCAAGGTAGAAATATGTAAAAATAAATACATTCAAAAAATCCATCAATGTCATCATATGCCTTAGTGCTTTAGTGAAGCTGTTACTATTACCCTGACTTCCTGTTTGTTGTAAGGTGGGGTCATAATAATATTTTATGTTAGGTACACTGTGGAGAATCCCTGTACCAAGTTTCATTGCTCTCTGCCAAAGTAAGTGTGTCCCATAGGGGTCATAAACATGGGGCGCTATTGAGGTATTCTTTATTTGACCTCTGTAAATACATTGCATAATATTACAAGGATAGTTTAATTAATTAATTAATTAACCATATTTAATATATTACTATATTATTGCAGAGGTGTAAAGTAAAGGGTGACCCATAAATCAAGATTTTACAGTGTTTGAATTAAAACTTTTTAGACCCCTGCTTTAAAATTACATGCCTAAATTAAAACAGTTTAATCCTGCAACCATCTGGTCTAGATATTACTGACTCGGAGAAAAAGGATTATTTAAAACATAAATTCAAATATGAATTTACGCCTTGTTATGTGCCACTGATGTAATAATGTGTATGCTGTAATATAGGGGTAATGACACTGTAACCGATTATACTTTTACCGGGTTGAGATAACAGGAGAGCAGAGTGATGATAAAGATTAAAAGAAAGTTTATTTACAGAAAACCAAAAGTATATTAAAATGATGCTTTAAGCTCAAGAAAGTGGCTGCATCTCGAGGACCCACTGGCCACCTAAGTCGTGGAGGCTCCGGCCTTCTTTCTCCAGCTGATCACCAATTAGCAGCACGTGTGGGATCAGCCTAACGCCAACTGACAGGTCACCTGATGGCGGAAACAAAAAGAACAAAAACCAACAACACTTAACAGATCATTCATGTTGTAGAATGAATTTCACTTTCCTAAACATGCAGTTAGAGCCAAATTCTGTATACCACCACAGCACATCATCTGAAGGACTACATTCTATGCTGAGGAAGTGAAATGGAGAAAAGTTAGAGCTGTAGTAATGTTTAGGCAGACCCCCATATTGGAAAACATGCTTTTAGTCTGCCCTTTTCTTGTTGGTTAGATATGCTGCATGACTATGGTTCTCAATTATTGCCCCCTATACTTAATGAGGTATTCAAAATTATATCTATCTTATCTATCTAGCTCCATGAAGTACAATTTATTCATTCAAAGTTAAAGTAAATATAACTGATTACTACCCCCCTCTGCTATAATGTGACAGTGGTGTGGGTGGTTGGAAGTGGCCCGAGCATGTGGTGCCTGGCTCGGACCCCAGTGTATCATATGATGGATCAAAAACAAGAATAAATCTTCATGGATGACCTGGCAGCACTGACGCCAAGCTAATTATCAAAGAACATGTGAGATCATTAAAGCGTATCTACGATCAACATACCAGCAGACTGCCCAGAGTGGAGCCAGCACAAGGCATCACAAGACCCTCACTGTAGATCACTGTTAAAAAGGTCCTATATTGTGCTTTTGGGGCACATTTCTTTTGGGGCACTATTTTTGGATATTTGGCTGTTTAGTGGCACTCCCACTTGGACTCAATGAGAAACAGTCTTACAGTCTTTCCGAAACTTTGCCCTCCTGACTCTCATTACTCACTTTCACTACAGTCCACTTGAGTTCACTTCATCAGATGCTTATGTACTAGACACTTCTCTCACCTATTCTTCTATATTTCCATCAGGCTCTTGGTCAGTGGTGAGGAGTCCTTTTATAATGGAAAATATTGATTCAATAAAGACACCAACACTAACCCCCAAGTCTAAAAAATCTTCAGATCTAGTTTCAGTCTTTTGCAAGGGTTTTATGGCAAGACAGTAATATGCCCATGTTTATGACCCCTATGGGACTCTGGACACACTTATATGGCAGTGAGCAATGACAAGTGATTCTCCACATAGTACTAAACATAAAATATTATTTTTGCCCCACCCTACAACAAACAGGAAGTCAGACATTTTGGTTTGAAATTGTGAGGTATATTTGACAGTCTCTAACTTGCACATACTTTGCCCGATTAGGCTCAAACCTGAAACACCTCATTACCCCCCGGCCCTGAACACATCTGACCAATATGATGCCAGTTACCTATTTTGCGACCCCTATAGACTGAAAGAAGAATGTAGTCTTAGGTAATTTTGCTAAATTTGGAAAATATATTCTTCACAAACATTCAGACAAATCAAAAAATTCAAATAGACCCTTCCAAAGTTTGTCATGGTTTGAGGGCGGGGCAAACCATTAGAAATCACATAATATCTGATTAAGGTGCCAGTTGTGGCGGACGTATGGGGGCGTTTCTCCGATATACACAGGCCTAGTTGTATGTGGCAGTTAAACTAAACTCAAAACAACAAACCCAGCGCCACTTGAAAGCAGTATTACTCCTGTTCGGCAGAGGGCACTGATCTGTACACATTTATCCCGTGACGTTTCCGGCCTCCGCGGAAGTGTCCCGGTCCTTTCCTCGTGCAGTCTGTGGACCTCTACCGAGCCCAAACATGGCACTGTACAACTTTAAGAAGATTATGGTGGTTCCGACTGCTAAGGTACGTAGAATTGATTCATTTTAAACTCGTAAATACCGCAGTTGTTTGTTATTTGTCTGTGGATGTGGTGTCGTGTCTGTTAAAGGCTGGAGTTAGCGCACAGGGAGACACGTGTTTGGGCTACAGCAGGAGACAGGAGCAGATCTCAGAGAAAAAAAAAACCTTAAGATTTCTCTAGATACAAGCGAGATCCACCCAAACGAACTCTGTATTTTAGTGTTAGATCAAATAAAATTTAACTGTTTCCACAAATGCGCAACGTTATAGGGTACCCCACAGGACCCTTTAAGTCACGTGTCAGAAGATATGTCAGCTTAGTGATTCTCAAACATGAGTTGAGTATTTTGCCGTTCAAGTAACCCTGGTTTAGAGCTAGTTTTAATCCTGGGTTAGTCTTGGTTTGAGCATGGCATTGTCCCTGTTATGTCATTTTTAGTCATGTTTTGCCTGATTTAATACCGTGGTCATTTATATTAGGGTTGGACGTGGGTTAGTCCTGGGTTAGACTAATTTTAATTCAATAAAGTAGTACCTGAAAAGCCAAATATGTTCTGAGCTGCTAAGTTTAACTTGCCTCCATCCATGTTAAGGACAGGTCAGGTCTGTAGTGTTTGCATATGTTTTCAAGGACAAGAGATCAGATGTGAGTGTGGTGGAAGTAGCTAATACAGCATTTTTATAATAATAATAATTTTAAAAACTTGACTGGTTTGATTACATTTATTTTAATACAATATGTATCTGTACAGTAAAGGTTGACAATATTATGTTTTGAAAATAAGAAGTTGCTAGTTTTGAGTTTTGGGAATTTTTGCATTGCACTGTAACAAATTAGTATCCATAATATGTACTAGTGAGTAGAATGGAATTTTGCACTTAATGTTGAACAAATGGTGTTTAACTTCTAAACTTTTAATAATATATTTTGATATAATTTTCCATACTTTACTTTTTTCAGTTCAAGTTTACAATATGGGGTATAAAGAGAATATGCCATAGGGCATCTGAATCGGGCTGGGAACCTCAGGGTACCTCACGATTTGATATGTGATACATGGCTCTCAATATGGCAATACTGCGATACTCAATATCTTGCACATAATAATCTACAATTATATATAATGTTTTTTAAAGGAAATAATACAGTATTTAAACTTAGATTTTTTTTTAATTGAATAATTAGAACAGTGAATATGTCTGCAATAAAGAAAAAAGTATTCCCCCCCCCACGAAAAAAACCCCACCTAAATCTCAATATTTTGTCCCACCTCTATTTCTGAATCAATTAGTAACACTCAGATATTCAGATTAGTCATCATTGAAATAATTGTCAACCGATTTAATAATCAAATAATTGTTAACTGGAATAAACAGACTTTAAAACATGCCATTTGCTCAGATAAAAACATCTTATAACCCACGTAGTGGAGTAATTAAGCCAAAAAATATATACATTTTGCGTTTGAGATGGAAAACCTTTTATCTGTAAATATGTTCTCAGGTGGCATATTTTCAGCTTCACCAGGTTCAAATTTTGTGAAACAAAATCTAAATTAATAATAATAAATCTCATATTCACGCACTTTTTGCTACCCACCCATTAAGTGATTACTCAAAAAAAGTACTCAAAAGATTATTCGGCCCTACACTCAAAGGCAAACATTGAATTGATTGTAAATGAACTATACTTTGATGGTTTGTAACTTGTTTTTGAGATGCTGATTTTTATTTAATTTTTTTATTTCTTGTGACAGCTTTTTTGTAATTAATGTGACTCATTTATTCACGTTCGAAATAAAAATACAAGTTTTAAACCCCCACTATAGTCTAGAATGGAACAGTAAACAGTAGTATTTTATTTCCTAATTAAGTAAAGTGTATTTGTTTAGTGCCTTTCACAGAGATTGACTCACAAGGCGCTTCACATAAAACAGGCAAACAAAATGGAATAAAACAATATAATACGAACAGAGCCGTGTCGCTACAATAAAACATCAATATAATTAAAGCCAAACAGTAAAATTCAGTACTATGTGATTTTGTTTTTTCAGGATTTCATCGACATCACATTATCAAAGACTCAGAGGAAGACCCCCACAGTGGTCCACAAACACTACCAGATCCACCGCATCAGACACTTCTACATGAGGAAGGTCAAATTCACCCAACAAAACTACCACGACCGTCTCACACAGATCCTCACCGACTTCCCCAAACTGGATGTGAGTCTACACAAGCCTAGTATATTTTAGGATTGTCTCGCAGGCCTAGACATAAAACTAGTCGGTAGCCCTGCAAAATAAAATATATAAATAATAATATATAAATAAATATAAATTGTAATAGTTCTGGTTTTCTACGTTGAAGAAAAAGCACAGACTGTCATTAAAAGTTAATAATTTTTATTTGGTCTTAACCTGATACAAGACATTTGGTTTCTGGTTATATATGGATGTGGCATTCATTTTTCTTTAGTTCATTTTTTAGTAAATCTACAGTTGCAAGAAAAAGTATGTGAACCCTTTGGGATTACTTGGATTTCTGCTTAAATTGGTCATAAAATGTGTTCTGATCTTCATCTAAGTCACAACAATAGACAAACAGTCTGATTAAACTAATACAGCACACAAATTATATGTGTTCATGTTTTTACTGAACCACATGTAAATATTAACAGTGCAAGGTGGAAAAAGTATGTAAACCTTTGGATTTAATAACTGGTTGACCCTCTTTTGGCAGCAATAACCTCAACTAAAAACTTTCTGTAGTTGCAGGTCAGACCTGCACAACAGTCAGGAGGATTTTTGGACCATTCCTCTTTACAAAACAGTGCATCAATATTCTTGGGAAGTCTGGTGTGAATCGCTCTCCTGAGGTCATGCCACAACATCTCAATGGGTTTGAAGTCAGGACTCTGATGGGCTATTCCAAAAGGCCTATTTTCTTCAGTTGAAGCCATTCTGTTGTTGATTTACTTCTATGCTTTGGGTGGTTGTCCTGTTGCATCACCCATCCTAGCGTTGTGTGTTCCTTCCAAAAAAAAAAAAAACGTTTGCAAAAGAGCACCTTGGTGTTCCACAGCAATACTGAAATTGAGTTGTTTGAAAGGAACGCACAATGCTATGTGTGGAGAAAAAAAGTCACAGCACACCAACATCAAAACATCATCCCAACTGTAAAATATGATTTGGGGCTGCCTCAGGGCCTGGACTGATTGCTGTAATTAACGGAAAAATGTATTCCCAAGTTTATCAAGACATTTTGCAGGAAAACTTAGGACCATCTGTCCGCCAACTGAAACTCAACAGAGGATGGGTGATTCAACAGGATAACGACCCAAAGCATAGAAGTAAATGTAAAAATACGCCTTCTGGAGTGGTCCAGTCAGAGTCCTGACCTCAACTCGCTTGAGATGCTGTGGCATGATCACAAGAGAGTGATTCATGCCAGACATCCCAAGAAAATTGCTTCACTGAAACAGTTTTGTAAAGAGGAATGGCCCAAAATTTCTCCTGACCATTGTGCAGGTCTGATCTGAGCATCTAGTTGAGGTTATTGCTGCCAAAGGAAAGTTATTAAATCCAAAGTCGCTGTCTTTCCCAGCCCGTGTGTGTGCGCGCGCGTGTCGCTAACTTTCCTCTGCGCTCACAATACTATAGCCTATAATGCTTTGGGAAAACGGCATTGCTATTAACTTATTATTGTACCTATATCGAGGCATTTAAATCAGTATCAAATCAACCTCAAGAATCTAAATTAAGTTGAGTCGGTTCCTAACAATACAATTTGCCTTTTGCCCTCTCTGTCTGTCAACAGTCTGTATATTGACTTCTTTGTGTTTCAGGACATCCACCCATTCTACGCTGATCTCATGAATGTCCTCTACGATAAAGACCATTACAAATTGGCTCTGGGGCAGATCAACATCGCCAAAAACCTCATCGACAAGTATGTCCACCACTTCTGTTTTAACAAGTTTAGATGAGATAAATGGTAAACATCTATAGTAAATAAGCTGTTGATTTTGAACTCTCAGTGTGGCCAAAGACTATGTGCGCCTGATGAAGTATGGAGACTCTCTGTATCGGTGCAAACAGCTGAAGAGAGCCGCTCTCGGGAGAATGTGCACCATTCTAAAGCGACAGAAGTCCAGCCTGGAATATCTCGAACAAGGTGAGGAGATCTGCCCCATCATCGAGACCCAATTACTATCACTATTTCTGCAAAAAAGTCATTGTAATTGGTTTGGTTTTATCACAGAATAGAAAAAAAATGTAGCTAAATAAGTTGTCAAAATTATATTACCATAACATATTAAAATATATATGCCCAACAACTTGACAATCTGAATGTTTTATTTTTAGTTCGTCAGCATCTGTCCCGTCTGCCGTCCATCGACCCCAACACCAGGACCCTGCTGCTGTGTGGCTATCCCAACGTCGGCAAGTCCAGCTTCATCAACAAGGTGCTAACTTAAATTATGCTGTTTTGTTGATCATTTACTAACTAGACAATTGGGTTTCATTGACAATACTTAGATTTTTTTTTTGTTCAATTTGCTTTTGGTTTTTCAATTCACTTAAGAAGTGGTACTTCCCTATTGCTTTGCATCGCAAACATTTACATTTTTAGAGATTCACTGAAATAAGTATTTTTTTGCACTTGGATTGTATACAGTTTCAGTTAACTTCTAAACTTGTGATTTTAGGTGACCAGAGCTGATGTGGACGTGCAGCCGTACGCCTTCACCACCAAGTCTCTATTTGTGGGTCACATGGACTACAGATATCTGCGCTGGCAGGTAACACACAGGGCGCTAACACAAACAGTCGAGTGTTCGTCTTCATCACTATCACTAATGACCCCCCCCGGCCCTGAACACACCTGACCAAAATGATGGCAGTTTCCTCTATAGAGCCCCCTATAGACATTAAAAAGAATGTTGTTTTAGGGAAATTTACTAAATTAAATCAAATCATCCTACACATTGCCCGATTAGGCTCAAACCTGAAATACCTAATTACCCCCGGCCCTGAACACATCTGATCAATATGATGGCAGGTACCTCTATAGCGCCCCCTATAGACTGAAAGAAGAATGTAATTTTAGGGACATTTTATTCCTTTTCCCTAATCCATAAATTCCAATAGACCCTTCTCATATTTGTCATGGTTTGGGGCGGGGCCACTTAATTGCTCGTTAACCATATAAAAACCCTTTGAAATCACACAAACAATGTCTGAATAAAGTGCACATTGGTCACATGCCAAAATACACCTTGCTGTCGACAACAGTGTGGGCCTAGTTATAATTTTAGAATTGAGTTGTATGTTAGTATAGATTTTTCTTTGTTGACGCTACTAGATACACATCCAAGCATAAACCCAGTGAATGATTGCTGACTCGTCTCAGCCTCACGCTGACAGTGCAAAAAGAGGTAGGCGGGGGGTAACGTGGGCGTCTGTCCATGTGTCCGGGGGTGTGTGTCGGTGGCTGAGTTGGAGCGTGTGGGAGTGAGTCGGCGGACGAGTGGGTCTTTCATTACAGTTGATGGATGTGTGTTTGTTGTGAGTGGGCAAATACTTGTGTAGGAGGAATTCAGTGGGTGTCTCTAGGTGCTTTGGCATTGTAGCTGTGGGCCAATAAACTCCATTGGTATTCATTCATTTAAATATATGGCCCCCAAAAACAAGCAAATGTAAAAGGGAAAGGCACATTGAAGCCATTAAGATTCATCACTTGACATTTAGAAAAGAAGAAGTGTTTTGGTATGTTTTATATTGTATTATATTGTATAAAACATGTGACTGTTAAACATACTACCATTTCAGCTTTTTATATTTTTTATTGAAATGTGTTGGTCTTTTCACAGAAACTTGCTGAATAAACCTGCAGCTGTCCAGCGCTCTCCCCTCCCTGAGCGTAAACTGACTGTAGATGAGTTAGCTAAACACGTTTTGGCAACAGGCATGCCGCCGGCTGAATCCATGAGGCCTACGGGCGTGGGAAAGCCCGGCTCTGATAATAAGCAGCGTTTGGCCCTTGTAACCTCCACAGGCTTGGCTTGGACGACGTGTCTCTTACTCCCTTGCTTGTTTTCTCTCTCTTTTTCTCTGTCAGCGGAGGAGTCACAGAGGAGAGGTCAGCCAGGGAGAGGCCCACAGCTGCGCCTCTGAGCTTCTACTCTGTTTATTTGGGCAGGCCCAACCAAAATAAGCTCCAGCCAGGCACCGCTCCTGAGGATTGGGGCCACCGGTGCGGTACGTTTCATCCTGAGAATGGGGAAAGTGCTTTGACCAAAAAGGCAGCTCAGTACAGTTGAGCACAGCTGTCCTGTCTGCAGAGGAAGTGAGCTGCAGATGTGCGCAGGATAGATAGGTTATGTTCCCACACCTACATTCTGTTGTTAGACACTTGTTACTTTGTTAACATAATTTGTGAAAACATATTATATATATAAAACATATTTTTGTATAATCATAATCATTGTGAATCACCAGGTCTCTTATCATAACTCTGCTGAGCTCTAAGGCAAACAGTAATTTTCTGCAGTTAATTTATTTTAGCTAATAGCTGCCATAAAATGCATGTGAATCCAGCAGTGGCTCTCAATTGAGGATGTCTTATTTTATCAGTCAGGTGATGTTTATGGTACTTTATACTTTAGTAACAGCTTTGTCATGCTCCACCCGTCGGTCGCCCGCCCAGTGCAGAGGTACACAGGTGTGCCTCAGGTCCCACCTCACCTTCCTGACCCTTCATTAGTCAGCTCTTTACTGATCTGTTCCGGTTGTAAAGTGTCCTCTCCGGCCCACCCATCACTCTATCAAAGCTCAATATTTATTTTTTTGTTATTTAGATTTTATTAAATTATAAGGAACATTGACAAAAACAGCCAACAATGCAGACAAAACGGCACACCATTTCTTATAATTGCATTGGCTGTGGACTCGTGACAGTGTGGAGCTAACAGACGAAGCAGGTGGGCGGGGTTTTGGTGGGAGAAGTCCGTCAGACTTACTGCAGCCAACGCATAACAAGGGTGAAAATCTCAAGGCTATAAGTGAGATTTTGGGTAACATTGAGTTGTATAGTATATCATATGAAAGCCTATGATGAGCTCTGTTTCAAGCAAAAATATCACTGTAATAAGCATAATCATCATCTATATCTTTCAAATTAGAATGTGCATAATATGTGGAAACCAAATGTAGTGCACTACATTTTGCTCTGCCATCTGCATCTGTAAAAATGTCATTTTGTAGCTAAGTTTGAAGCTTTTATGGCTACAAACCTAGCACAAAGTCAGATCAAAATGTGACTTTGCTTTTGCTGTTAAGTAAGTAGAATGTTATGTACTTAGATTCTCGCCCCTTACATTACAATGATCATTTTATATAAAAGTAGCAGCAATAATGAATACTACTTTTTAAAAGTTTCCTGCATTTGAGTCCACAGATGTCAGCATACTGTATCTGCCACATGTTGTAGCTCTATCATGTCTAGCCAACAGGAAGCCCCACTTGTAGCTTCTCCTCCAGAGGGGGTCCTAATTCATAACCATTACCCTGGATCACCTCCAAATTTAAAATGCTAAAATGCAGACCGCCCTTTGCCACTTAACGTAACTGTTTGTCCCACCCTCCCTTCACCCACATCACTCTGCACTCTGACAGCCAGTGGGTGACAGCTCACATTGATGTCCTGGCTGGGAAGGAGGATCGACAATGGAGAACATGTGTCCATTTTGGGACAAGCCTTAACTTGTCCGACCCTCCTTCATTTGGGATGCACCCACAGAAATGCCCCCCCTATAGTTCAAAACATATAGTTGGACTGTGCAGGCTTTCTTGGCTCAACTTGTAAGAAGAACATTTTGACGTGATTATATTTTTTTGCCCAGATTTGAATAAAAACATTTGTCATTCATTGAGGGGTGGGTTAGATTCCCTGGTTTCTCCAATTCCTTTAAGGCATCTGAAAAAAGAAATTCATTATTGTCTGCATGTGATTAGGGACCGTGCTCTTTCTTTGCTGTGAACATTAAATGGAGCCAGACAACTTCAGAAACATCTTTAATAAATGATATGAATAGATCAATGCTTTTATTGTGCTTTGAAATCTCCTCACATTTATAAAAGGGATTATTATGTGGATTTGGAGTTACATTTTGGCAACATGTCCTTTTCTCTTCTAAATGGTAAAGAAATTGGCAACACTTTCAGACATGTTGGGGTGTGTCTATTGATAGATTCAGCTCAAAAATAAATGATTGGCTTATGTCTGTAGAAATGGTGAAAGAAGGTGTGGTGTACCAGCTTCTTTGTGTCTTCTGCAAAATTTTGCCCATATGAAAAATATAGAAACACTATTTGAAATGACTTGACTTAACTGATCCCAGCCTTTTTATTTGTCTTCCAGGCCTAGGTCCCAGCTTGTGTGCGGGTTCAACGTATTGCACTCAATCACATCTGTACAAAAGGAGTGAATAGAAAACAACATTTACAAGGCCCTGCTGACTGTGGACTGTGGGCTTCTCAAAGAAAAGGTATTTATCGCTCCTCACTTTTGACATGTAGAATACACATACTTACAACAGCGGGGTAACATGGGTCAGACCTCCTCATCGGTGCTGACATCTGTGAAGTACTTGATAAAACACTCTCTCAATGTCCCTGGATGAAGTCGTGACCAGCATTCTCTGACAACTTTATGTGTCCAAAACCTCACACCCCTGTCCAAAGCCAATTATTTAACAAAATACCCCTTCCAGAAACAACACCTAAAGCATCTAAATTCAGCAATAAAAAATAATGCCCTAATATATTGGCTCAGATGATGATTTCTTAGATTCCTTTATATAAAAACATCTGAAAATATAAAACTAGATTACAAAATATTGATATCAAAATAAATATTGTCCAAAAACTGAAATACTGGTATAGAACAATGATGAATTTTATGTTAAGTTTTCATTCAAGAATTGGAGTTAGAGACAGAGTCAGCTTTGGACATGCACTCGTTCTTTTAGCTAATATTTTATACCAGCACAGTTTAAGAGCCTGCATTAATTGACGACATGCCTCTTTGCGTCACTGGGAGCCGCCGTGTGAAGTGTGGTGAGTGTGAGCGAGTGTGAAAATGACAGCGTTCTAGTGATGAGCAGGAGGCCAGGGCGCACTATGTGAAATAAATCCCAGCTCTGATGAACGCTTCACAGCTTGGATGATCCGTAAA
Organism: Philypnodon macrostomus; assembly: GCA_036025475.1. Lineage (NCBI taxonomy): Eukaryota > Metazoa > Chordata > Actinopteri > Gobiiformes > Eleotridae > Philypnodon > Philypnodon macrostomus. The sequence continues at coordinate 12,810 of JAVQKC010040347.1, forward strand.
TCAGCATGTGTTGACGGCACGTTCTGTATCTGAGATGTTACTGACAGAGTATTATATTGTTGTTGTCACTTTGATTTTACTTGAATAAATATAGGAAAACGATTACCTCGAAATAACTCGAACTCCAAATTTACACTCTCACTTGACTTTGTCGTTTTTTATGTTTGCTTAAAACCTGTTGCATTGACATTTGGGGAGTTTCTGTGCTTTAGTTTTCGAGCATGTGCCCTATAGATATGGACAGATGGTGAGCCTCATGCCTGTACTTCCTGAAGCTGCTGAGGGGTGACAGGCTGGCACTTTCAGACATTCTCCAGCTCCTCTCTTCCATAGATAAACATGGAGTTCTCCTTTCTACGTTCACCTGAACACTCTGCTCTGCTCTGTGCTCAGATGTGCTTTGATGTGGGCCGCCCCGGGTCAGCCCCTCGCGGCTTGGTTCTGACCTGTGTGCCCGCTCTGAATGGTTTCCCCTGTCTATGGTTCCTCCTCAGGGAGAAAACACACAGCCATACAACAGGCTCTTGTTGTTTGTGAAGGCATTCCCACCTGTGACTGGGCCGTGTGTAAGATCAGACCAGACCAGCTGTAGATCTAATGTCACCTACAGGCTGCTGACTGGGAAGCAGTATCTAATATGAGCCACATGTGCTATATCCTGTCTAAACCAGGGCCTGTGTGTGTGTGCTGAGGGAGCAGTGTGTGTCAGGGCAGCTGCACAGCGAAGTTTCTATTTAATGATCTTCCACACAGGCTGTTTAGGGTGTTTACTGTTTAGCTCTTTAGCTGCAGAACTTATCATAAACTCTAGAAATACTTTGATAAAAGAATCACACATTCAGCTTTTGGTGCACTCTTGTTGGTTGTGATGGGATAAATTAATTGGCATGAACCACTAGTACAGAGAGTATCTTAATATACAGACTATTACAATACTTGGCTTTTATGAATTTGGAGAGTTATTTGTTTATGTATGTTATAAATGCAGTCCCTCCTAATATATAACACATACAGTAAAACAAGATTTTATTTATTTATTTATATATATATAGGTTTTTCATCTTAAATTCAAAATGTATATATTTTTGCACCGTTTTGACAAAGGGAATGATTATTGATTTCTAAATGAGTTGATGATTATTTCAATATTTGATTAATTACAATATTTAATTACAATCAGTGTCTCAGCCCTGGTTAATTTAATCTAAAACATTAGAGTACATTGGCAACTCTGCTGTGTAAAAGTTATATTGTCATTAACTTGTGCTTTATGTCTAATTACCTCTCTGGTGGTTACTGACTGACCCTGATACACCTGGGTGGAGATGCCTCAGCTTTTAGCAGCTTCAATGAGGGATAACTGCTCTTTTGATTTAAATCCGCCCCAATTCTTTCACTTAACTACGGGGTAAAGAGTTTAGACAGAAACCCACGCTGACACTGTGAGCTCAGATTCAGGAGTTGAGAGCACATTAGTGTGTCCCTAGAGTCTTATGTGATAATACCAGTCTGACTACCTGGGATTGACTTCATATCCTTACCCAGCCACCAAAATAACCAAGCTTTGAGGTTTCAAATTAATTACCAATTTACAAAGTCCATAACTTTATCTGAAGCTCTGTCTTAAGCTGTAATCTGAAGTGTAGTGCCAATTTAGGCCAGCCATCAAGTAACTTCAGAGTTAATTAGGAAATGGTACCTGGCCAATTAGTGTAGGAGTGTAATTGGAGAGAAAGGGGTCAGACTCTAGTGATAAATCCTGAAAAATAGTCCAGATAATAAGGACTTTCACATCTCCTGTTAATTAGTGGATTCTCTTTTGTCTCAGTCTCACGCCTTAGTCTTATGTTATTCTAAAATTATTAAGAGTTCAGTGCCTCCTTGATCAGGCCTGTGAGAGTGATTACAGCAGCTCATTTGGCCTTTAGATCCACATGCCTGCCCTGTGCCCCGGTCTCCTGAGGAGAGGTTAAAGATGAGGATCACCACCTCCCTGTCTCGCCGCTCCATGTCATCCATCCTGGAGCCTAATCAAGTTATCATATCAACAAATCTCCCATCAGGGGCCCCACAGCTGACACCCGCTCAAAGACACCCACAGGAGGGCAACAAATTTTGAACAGCAGGGCGTTGCTAAGAGAAGAGCTAAGGCACCTGTAAAGGTCTCCGGGCTGCCCACGGAAAGGGCACTCCCGCTGGGCATCACAGAGTTCTGTGGCCCCTGGTCAGGCGTCAAGCACAAGAGCAGCAAAACGGGAGCCATAGTTAACCATCTTCACAATAGGACCTAGACACAATAGAAGCACTATATCACCAAGACTGTCAATAAATTTAAAGGCAACCCATAAACAATTAGTTGAAAGGGCAGAGGGGTTTCATAGCTATAGGCCCCAGCTCTGCAGGCCAATGGAGGCAACCTGTCCACCCACGTGCAAGTGGCAGCTGGTCATTCTGTCTGGAGAATACGATCACAGACTTCTGCAGATCATAGCCTGACCTCTAAATGTATCCCTCAGAAGTACGCCACATGCTGAGCTATTCTTGCACTCACGGGATGGTTTATTACTTGTTGAATGTGGGAAATGATGATCAATAGTTTTTCTTTGTGGCTCTTTAGAAGAACATAGTTTGTTCATTCCACGGTTGACAATTTAGTGGTACGCATCAACCAGCTGTGTTCTTGATGTTTAATGATGTTGGTGCTAAATGGTTATTGTTGTGTGTGATTACAAAGTAGAGAGTCTGTTTTACTGATAACACTTGATGAATTTGTATATTGGTTATGCTAAATCAGGCTAAAGTGAGTCATCAGTAAATCCCACATAGCATAGTCTCCCTTGATTTCATTTATTTGTGAATGCTTTGTGTTTGCATCATCCATGTACCCCCCAAAAAATAAATACCATCTTTGATTTGGGCATGTGGGTATGAAGTCCATCTGTTCACAATAGTTTTACAAGAACCAAACAGGCCTTGCGGCACTCCGCCTTCTATACGACCAAGATGTTGAGTGGCTCTAAACGTATTTCTGATGTGTTCCATTATGATGGAATCTCTTTAATAGTTTGGCAAACAATACAGACGGATCAAGCTCTTTTGGCAACAACTAGGATTTAAAAACACATTTCTGTAGCTGTAGATGGTACAGGTTTTGTTCATTAGTACATGTCCAATGAAATGTACAGTATAAAACACAAAGGAAATTCATTATGCACTGTTTAAAAATGAAATAGTTAAGTTAAGTTAAGCAGGTTTTGGTTCTGGACGATGACCAAAACTTTTACAGTATATCAGAGTTTTGTTTTTTGAATTATGGCTGTATGTATTTAGTGTGTTCAAAGACAACACATTTGTTTTATGTTGTAAAATACCAATGCATTATATGTAGTGCTACAGTTTGATAAGTATATTGCTCAGCTCTAGAACAAGGAAGCAATACCTCAGAAAACGTAAAGAGTATAGTTAAGATAATAAGTTAAGATACCATGTGTTAGTTAGGTTAGTTTGACCATATTGTGCCTTTAGGGAAACAAAAAGCTTAAGTGCAACCTCTAGCATTCATTCAGTCTGTTGCATCTATAAATCATTCGTTTGACCACAACTGCTTTCCACTGCTGACCAGCTCGACCCATTGGCCAGGAGCCAGGCCTGTGTCCGGGCAAGGCCTGACCCGTGAACCTTGGCCGGAGCCCTTGGGCCAATGGGGCGAGGCCATCCCAGCGTCGACCTCGGTAGCCTGGGCTACCTGCTGCTCGTGCATAATGCAATTGGACACAGCTCTCAGAATGATGGAGCACAAGAAATTCTCCACGCTGACCACTCCAATGGCTGCTGACCACTGTGGTCGGAGCTGGCTTCAGCCCCTCCAGAATGTAACAAAATGGGTCTTTTGATATTTTTGGCACAGATGCTTTTTTGTGTTTTTCCCTCACCATCTATAATGTGTTAACAGTTTAAAGGTGGAGCAATTTGGGCCTTTTCACAAAAACACTGAAAGAAGCAGCGGTAGTAGTAAAGACTTTACATTTACTTAATTTACTTAAAGAGTAAAGCTCAAAGCCTGTACTTCTACTAGACTAAGATTATTCTATTGGTGAAACAGCTTTTTGCCTAGATTATGGAATAATTTCTGTCCGTGTCCGTGTTAACACAATAACTCAAAAACAAACACAGGTACATATCTTAAAGACTCCAAACTGGATTGATTTTGGTACTTCTACGATAAATATTAATTAAAGTAATTAATTCATTAAAGATCTAAAGCTATGAACGCAATAACTCAAAAAGTTTTTGCTGGACCTTTTTCAACTTTTCTAAACAGGTACATATCATGAAGATGCTGAGCTAGATTGACGTTGGTACTTCTACGATTAATGACAATTAATTAATTAACAAGTGAATGCCCAGGAGCACCTTAATTAATCAATTAATCCTGATAAACATAAACAAAATTGTATTAATTTTGGCACAGTGATCCAGGCTAGTGTAAATTGAATGTACATATGCAAATGACCAAGGTTGAATAAAGAATTCCTCAATAGCGCCCCCATGTTTATGACCCCTATGGGACTCTGGACACACTTACTTTGGCAGAGAGCAATGAAACTTGGTACAGTGATTCTCCACATCATGCCCAACATAAAATATTACTGTGGCCCCACCCTACAACAAACAGGAAGTCAGCCATATTGGATTGAATTTGGGAAGTCAAGTATATTTGACAGCCTCGAACTTGCACATACTTTTACGATTAGGCTTAAACCTGAAACACCTAATTACCCCCCGGCCCCGAACACATCTGACCAATATGCTGGCAGTTACCTCAATAGTGATGCCTAAGAATGTATTTTTAGACAGACAGACAAATCAAAGAAGTCAAATAGACCCTTCCCCTGTTTGTCATGGTTTTGCTCGTATGGGGCAGTTTTTATGACAGCGTGGGCCTAGTTTTGATGTGACTTTTACTTTATGGGATAAAGTGAGAAAGGTGTGTTTCTTAATTCATGTTATTCAGTGAAAATAATGTATTTGTACCATTTTAGTTTTTTGTTCAGACATACCTTATTATCGCTTTATCAAAATGAACAGTTAACAGTTTTGGAGTACTTTAGTAGATTGTTTTTACGAAATACTTGAGTAATTATTGGGATGACTAATACTAATTGCAGAGTACTTTTTCTTCTGTTTTTACACTCCGATCCACCTTCATTTATTTATTTTACATAGAATTTACATATAATGCAGTCATTCTTTTTTGCCTCAGGTCTTATCAATTAATTTACATTAACACATCAGGTATACGTTGGGCCCAAAGTTAATCTCCTGCTGGCATTTCCTCACTTAGTTCATCCTTCTGTTTTGTTAATGGCATGAGCTTCACACTGTTTGTATAATTGCTGATGTTGGATGAAACTATAGATAGACTCCTCTGGGCGCTGACCACATGCTGTCAGGAGAAAAAGGATGTCCATAGCTCCCCTGCCTGGCTCTGAGTAAACTAAAGGTATATTCAAGGCATTGAGTGCATTCATCCAGGTGTCCCTCCCCCATAAACAAGCCCACTCACCTGAAGGACCCCCTCTACATTAACACAATCAAGGATCACTGGTGCCCCGTGGAGTTAAACTACAAAAAAATGCACCCAACTGACAGGCTGCTTATGCAAATCACCAGTTTGAGAACAGTCTGTCCAGTATGACATGAGGCTTGGTGAAGTGCTGTAAGTTTGCAAATAATAAAAAATGAAGTTGGTAATATTGGAAACAAAACACAATTGTACCACATTGAAATAGTTCTGTAAATACATGTAATCATTCAAATGGCACAAACAGTGTGTATTCACATTGAAGAGCCATAGAAAATGGATTGTGTACCAATAAACAGGGAAGGGATGTGGTAGTTTGTAGGCTACCTTTGAGGTATACTACTTGCTTACCTACTTTCACATCTAATGATTGAATTTAATATATAAGAGCATGCCTTGGTTTCTTTGTATGTATGTTATGTTTTTGCCAAAATTATTCATTTATTTCTTGAATGGCAGCTGTTAAATTTCATGAAAGGTCTTTGAGAAAACATGTTGGCGTTTTTGGTTCCGGATGGTTGTCTGCAGACACGAGACTTTTACTGTGCATGCCATAATAATAAATGTTAGTCTGCTTGAAGTTCAACAATGTAGTTATAATCTAAATTGATCTTGCTTTTTCTCTTCCCTATTATCTCAATTAGTGTGAATTTACTTCTAATGAATATTCTTAACTTTACATGTATTCTACCTTAAGTTACATACATTTTGTATTTGCGTTAAGTTAAAGTAATGAATAAAATCCTTGTGGCACAAAAATGTGGATTTGACCAAAGTTCATGGGTTGACCTAACTATGAAATTAGCCATTGTGGTATTTTTCTATAACCTCCGGGTTTGGATGAAAGCTTATTCAGTGTGGGCCAGTAGATCCCATTACTCATCTCTGGAGAAGTTTAGTTTAGGGTCTTGACACTTTGAAGCTCTTTGAAAAGGGCTGTAGGCTCAGTTACAATGTCCACTATGTCTTTTGCAGAGGGCTGCGGTCTCCTGGCATGAACTGGGAGGAAGGCAGGAGGTGGGCGTGGTATTATGTCCTAAAAGGCAGAGCTGGACCTGACAAACAGATAACCACATCTGCCTGCTTTTGTCAACAGTGGACAATTTAATAGAACGAGTGAGTGCCAAACGTTCGGGTCGTCCCGATGAGGACATAGATGGATGGGAGCAAGGTCACAGGCTTCCTTTGGCCAACCAGTCCAGCTTCTTATCGCTGACCCTCTCTGGCCAATTGATTAGATCTGGGGCATTAGTCATCAACTAACTCAGGTCACCGCTTTCTTCTTGAACTCTGGCCCACAGGCAAAGCATTGTCAGGCCTCATGTATGTGCCACTGTATGGAGATGGATGGGCCGGTCACAGAAATATGTTGCCACTGGCACAACTACGACTAAAGAGATACAGGGGTCATCTTGATCTGAGTGTAAAACTTAACACCTATATCATGACTTTGGCCCAAAACATAGATTTGTTTGGATGACTTGGGGTTGCTGATGATAGGGACAAATTATATCAGAAATAGCCATACATTATACACTCACTGGCCAACACAACAAGTGGCCTCGATGTTGTCTTCTGCTGCTGGAGGCCATCTGCTTCAAGTGCTTGTATGTCTAGAGACAGTTCACTTCTTTTAGTTACTGTTTCTTTTCTATCAAACAAAATGTGATTATTCTGCATTCTGCATATTTTTTTATTACAGAACTGTTGCTCACTTGATAATTTCTCTTTTTTGTACCATTCTCTGTCAACCATATACTGTTATATTTATACTGTTGTTGAGATGATCAGCTTAATGCAAAAATACTTTATATTTATAATAATTAAATTGTATCAATGTGAAATAGTCCATGGGAGTTTAAATACACACCATTTCTAGTTGGACTAATCTACTTAAATACATTGAAACGATGAACGATTACTGCACAAGTTGAGTAACATTTTCCTTTTTTCAGTGTAGACATGCGAGTTTGTAAAATCAAAGATTATCAACATAAATAGATAAATACATGAATTGGCATTGATTTATTCTTGTATATTCATCAGTCATTAATCCACACATTCCACTGGTTAGCATCGGCTCCAGACGTTGTCCAAAATGTCTAATTAGCTCTGTGGGAGTAAACATGTCTTCTTGGGGCCTTTCTTGACTGAAGTTACTGTGTCCTGCAGGGTTTAGCCATTAGTGCACAGGACGAGGGGAGCCAAGAGGATGTCTGCACCCCAGGACCCTAATCCGGTACCACTGGCCCCGCTTTGGGAAGAAAGACCATCCCCTGTCCCTGAGCTCCCACAGGTTCTGGCAGGTGCCCTGGTTAGCGCTCACAATTGGCCCTCGGTTTAGCTACTTTTGTGGCTGAATTAATCTCAAAGAAGCATTAACGTTAGTCATTAGCTCAAATGGAAAAGTCAGCAGGGACACCCTTTTTTGGCTTGGTTAACTTTATTGTTTCATTTTTGTAGACATGTTTAATCCCGACTTAGTCCCTGGGATCTTTTCATACAAGATAAACAGAAAAGGGAGAATGAAAAACTCTGCATGTGCTTACAAATTGGTTAACTTGCGCAATCAGGCATTGATTTATTTGGGAGTCAGTGGGTAAGATAACAATGTAAATAAGATTATGTTAAGAAGCATTGTAAAATAAATATTAGAAAAGATATTCACTGGCCACTTTATTAGGTAGACAGTGCGTGCACAGTGATGCAGACTTTATTAGGCTGACCATGTTCCCAATAAAGTGGCTGGAGAATGTACAGTGACACTAACACTCAAAACTGTCCAAGTAGTCAGTAGTCAGTTCAACATAAAGGATATGAGATACTGAGATACTTTATTAGGTAGATGATGTACCTAATAAAGTGGACACCGAGTGAGTGTAACAATAACATTATAAACAGTCCAATTTTAGGACACATTGTAGAGGTGATATGAGATGGCCACTTTATTAGGAACACCCGTACAGTGCTAGTAACATATTAAACAGTGTTGTAGTTGTAATTTAACATAATGGAGAGGTAAAAAGATCTAGAACTCTAAAAAGTCAAGACACACTTAGGTAGACCCTAACAAAAGTCAAAGTACTTATAAAAGTGGCTGATGACTATACAGTGATAGTAACATTTAAAACAGACCATGTTGTTGGACATTAAAGGAGCCTCTTAGCCATAGTTTGCGTTCCTCATTATTGGCCCTTCTCTCAGGTCTTCACTCTGTAGCATCTGGCCCGAGCTAAGTGGAATTTGCCGCTTCACTTTTAATCTTGGTTTTAGAGTCAGCCCTCTTCTTCTCCTTCTTATCAGTATGGGCTTTGAGCTGCTGTGTGAGAGTGAAATTAATTGTGTGCTAAGCAGAGTGGAATTAATGGCTTGCTCTGAAACCTGTAGTCTTAGCCCCGCTCCGATCCCCCTGATCCTGCTTGTTACAGGAGCTTGGCCCATTGTAGATGGTGAGATGATTGTGAAGTTTCAGCCTCTTGTCTTTGTGTCTTTTGTCTTTTGGGGGGAGCGAGGGGATCCCGGCTTTTGTGTGTGCTCATGTTGTTTTCAGGCAGTATCACAGCTGGCTTTTTTAATTCACTTGGGACATGGGGCGACCCTACCCCCCAAGAGGCTACTGTAAACACAAACCGCAGACATTACAATTATCACATGCGCACAACGATGACATTATTGTGTCACTGTGTACTGATTTCATGCATTGGTATTTTCATTGGAGGAATAAACAATGACCAAACCAACTGCTAATTTACTGCAATTATTAAATTAGTAGAAGCTTTACATTAAATTGCTATCATCTCCTGTCATTATTACAATACTCAACCGCCTATTGCATTTTTCTCTATCATGCCGTCCTAATATGTATAGTAATTATAACTGCATTTTGAAGTCAAGCGTTTGTAAATGCCTCCTCAGCATGTGTTGTCTAGCCATCTGCTCACTTTTAAATGTGCCGACTCATTGAGCTTCACAAACAGAACTACTATACGGTCGGACAATTACCCTAAACAGCTTGGTAATGGTTTTATGGTGTCTAGAATGACAGCCCGGAAAATAAAACTACAGGATCCCTACAAAAACCTTACATGGCTGTAAATATGTATTAACCAGAAAATGGGCCTTGTGTGGGATCATTTAGGGGAGACAAAGACTGCCCTCTGAACAAAGAAGCGAAATGCCTTAAGAAAAAGAGGATTCTACTTAACTAATGAGTTGTTCCATAGACATGTAAAGAGGAGGGTCTTTTGGAAAAACGGTTGTCCCGCTGCCCTAGCCCTGATAAACTGTAAAAGTTGGAGGTCCGAGCAACTATGTTCACTATCTATTGTGGACATGCAAATGCACTATATCTCCAAGGGCCTTTTATTGTAGGCTTATGTGGAGGGGGACATAGTAGCTGGATGGAAATAGTGATAAACTGGACCAGAGAAAGACTCGTCAAGTGTCCATTCTGAAGGAATTTGAACGAGAAGCACTCCCCTCGAGAAGTCACAAATGGAAATAAAAAGTTGGAATTTGAAGAGCCAAGCATTTACCTTAGGGTCCTTAGGAGTGAAGAGTCCACCTCAGGAGAAGTAGTCCTCTATTAAGAGGAACTGACAGAGGAATCCTTGTGTCAAATGAGCATCATAGAAGTAGTCTGCCAAGAAAACACAAGCACAGTTAATGTGGGTTAAAGTGTGCATGTTGTAAATAAAGTTAAACACAATATTGCTAAGGTTCTGTGTCAATTTTGGCAGTTTTGAAGATAATGTTGTTGGATGAATGACTGATGTTATTGATGTTTTTGACCCAAAGTGAGCGTTCGGAATAAACCCCATACTTTGTTTTCAAAAGTTCACTTGTATAGATTTTTGAAGGACAGGTCATCAGTGGTTGTAGGCTACTACATCATTCTGTCACTGTCAGGTAAAGATAGTTATTATAAAGGCTCCTGTCACAATGATGCTGTAAAAACACCAGATCTAGACAAATGCCTCATTGTGGTTTCTTGCTTACTTTGCTTCTCTGATACAACATAAACAAACTGATCTAAAGTTTAAGTTTTAAAAACATAGTCACTTTACTGCAGCATTTCTTTCAAAATGTTTGCACTATATAAAGTATACAAAAAACAACATTGTGTTAAACCTTGGCAAATGCAGCAAGGATGTATTGGCCACATCATGTACAGTGGTAGACAAACAGAACCACCAGTAAAATATATTCCTAACTTTCCTTAGATCCTTTCATGACCACATCTAAATGTCTAAATTAGGGGGGTATCAGTGTTTTTGTGTTGGGAGAGATGAGGATTTAGAGATTATACCTCCGATTGAAATGTAAAACAGCTATTGCAATTACCCACAACCTCAGCGCGAACCTTGCCTGAAACAATGCAACTAGTTTCAAAGGCTGTAGAAGCAGACGCATCCCTGAGAGGCACGGCAAGATAACAACAAAGCATCATTAAAGGTAAAGGATGGGAAAAGAGACATTTATCATCTTTGCTTTTTAGTGATGTGGGCAACAGAGCCGTCCCTTCCAGCTGAACACCTTACGAGTCTTTGAGTGAGCAGTGAAATGGAAAAGACAAATTACTGTAGGGTCAGGTTGGTTTTAGTAAATAATTCACTATAAAACATAACGCTTGGTTTCTTAAGAGAAATGTAATATCACAATTAGCAGCTTTCTTTTTGTAGTAAGTTCAGTTCATTTATAAAGAAGAATAGTGTAAATTCTTCTACTCTGATTATAGCTTCACTACTACTTTACATTTTTTAACATTTACGCCGGCCTACCTTATAAAAAAGAAAATGTAATAAGAAATAAAAATGGAGCCGTTTACCATTTAAAAAAAATACTAATGTGCTGTATCAAACTGCATTGATCGTTTAATATCTCCACCATGTACAACATGCTGCCAGTGCTTTGCCAATAGTTATCCAGTATGCTTCTTTCTAATGTTTTTCTTTTTTGTATATGCAGACATTGCAAAAAACACACACATTTTCTTACTATCTCTAGCATCCATTAATTCAAAATTGACAGCATCCCTAACTGAAGAGTGCAGCAAATTAATAGCATTAATAATTAAGCCTGTGTGATGTCTGTGTGGACTTTTTTTACATACAATTTCCTTTACAATGCTATTAAAAATTAAAAACTTTTCCCCAGTTATAACAAAACATGCATACTTTTTGTTCAGTCAAAATAAAACATTACTTAAGCATTAATTCCCTTATATTTTTCAGTTCCCTTTAAATACTTTTATTTGCTAGTAACAGTACTTATTCTATTGATTTTATACATGCTTTTTTAATTAAAAGTGTCAGTGTTTTGTGGTTTTCTCTTATACTTTGATCTGGTTGTGTTCTGCCATTTCATATGCTGTTCAGGGGTCTGTTCAGCTGTGGACCGAGTGGGATTTAGACCATATTTGCATGTTAATGTCTGCCACACAAGCCAGTAACAGAAAAGAGATCAGATCAGAACAACTGTTACCTTTTAAAAGCCTTGTGTCCCCCTTTTTATCATGGGAGGTCTTTTAACTGTTGGAATTAACAAAGTGCACCAGTTCGGGGTGGTGTATGTTCAAATAGGTCTCATTGATAAACCCAGATGGATAGGTTTCTCCCAGTGTTTTGATGTGTCCTGCTGCCCCGCTAATTCCACTTTTTAATCACCCCTTGTGTCACTGAAGGGACCTCGGCGCTCCCTCATCCCACTTGAAGACGACCCCTGTCCCACTTAAACCCTGTTAACACTGGCAGAATCCGTACGAAGGCCAGATGCGAGACATGAGCCAATCTGCCATCTCCATACTCTCTGTCAACACGTTGTCTTTATTCTGTAGCACTGGTCCCTCTCACAATAACGCCGCAGCTCCTTTGTCCACAGTATAGGTTTAGATGGAGAGGGTGGTAAACTGTGTGCACCGTGGACTGTCACAATCATTGTTTAATGAATTGGCCGTTTGGGCTTTATGTTTGGGCTTGTTTCGAGGCTATAAGTCCTCATGGCTTGAAAAGGATAGTTCTTTACATTAGTATTTGCATTGATTTGCATACTGGTCTGAGGATAGGCCTTAATGAAGAAGGATTTTAGTGTATTTGTGTTTTGCAGTGAATTGTTCACCTCATTGATCAGTGGATAACACATTGACTTGACATTATTTTGAGGATATCTGCAAGGCCATACATGCCATTGGTATTACAACAGTTGCAATGTTTCCATTTTATAAATCTAACTTGTTCCTTAGAAGTATAATCAAGCGCTCATTATATACAGCGCGGACAAAAGTCACATGACATTAACCACAAACATAGAAACACATGACATCGTGTGTCTGACCACACAACAGACCTTGTTTTAACTAAGTAAATCTCTGCTGTGATGCCATAGATTTGGCAACCCTTTTCTCACTTCCATATTAAGAGGTCCATTCCCACCAATAGCTCCTCCTGCTCTGACTGCTGTAGGCCCTAATGTTTGTGTTAGCTCACTTTGTACTTGTATGTTAATTGCCTTGTTCATTTGAGTAATTCTTTTATAAACCTCCTGATTCACAGTGGCACATGTTTGTGGTCATACATTTAGGTTAGGTCAGTCCCCTGAGCTTCTGAGATGCACATGATCCTTGTTGAGGTGAACAATATCTCAACAGAAGGTGACTTCTTAGCCCAAACTACTGTTTGAACATGCTAACTGTTGCCTTTAGCCTCAAGGTGTGAAGTCCATTAGCACCTCTTTAGTCAGTGGCATACGGCCGGGCTGCATGTTACTGAAGCCCACAATAAAGCAGGATCTCTGGTCAGCTCCCTCACACAACCACGCTGCATTATCAGCTGACCTGAATGTCATGGTAACGTGACAGACATCGCTCTGTGTGTCATAACAACTCTGAGCCAACTCCTGTGACCTGCGAGGATCTGCTCTCCAGTTAAATTGTGACCAAAGGCAATGTGTTCTAGTCATGTGGCTGATAACTGCGATATAACCAGGAAGGTTCCAAGACTACTGTCTGCCACTAAGGAGCTTTAGGCATATAGCCTACACAACAAGACATTCAGTTAAAAATATTAAAATGGAGGGTCCAATTATCAAATAAAGAAGCAATTGATATAGACAGTGGACTGATTGGAAGTAGCATTTTTGTTAATAATAAAAAACGTTATCTAGCAATGCGTTGTACCATATGTGTTTGTTCATGCAGTATTTTGGCCTGTCTGATATTTCACAAGACAAACCGATTTTTCAGTATCTAATATAAAAGCGAATCATTAATCTTTGACTTAGTAATGCCCACTTTATTGTCTGTGCTGGTGGCTTATGACTTCGGTCCCTGTGTCCAACCCTCTCTTTTTACAGCCAGAAATAAAAATTTAGTAGAGGTGCTATTCACTGGAGTTATGGTTGGTCATAAAGCAGATGAAGCAGCTTTAGAGTGTGGCCTATCCATACTGTTGATGTAATGACTGTTTAATGTGTGAAGCCACTCCCAGTTTAGTGCGTAAGTGGACGCTGATTGCCAAAAGCGCACCACCTCTGTTCCCTGTGGACTGGTCTAGTGGCTGGCGTAACACAAGGCTATGACCTGGAGCATATGTATCGTCTATATACCTACTAGGCTATATCAAAGACTAAACCGAGTTAAACCCAGATTTAGGACTAGGACTAAACTAAACCAGAACTAAACTATGGCTAAACTATACCTAAACTGATGACTAAATCAATGTGAGGCTCAAGTCAATTTTAATCAAGGCTCTGATTCAACAAATATTTGTGTACACTTTTTGGCAGATAATGATTATAACAATATTGCAAAACATTTAGTTTTCATACGCCTTTGCAGTTACTGATAATGCTAATTTTGTAGTATTGAGCAGCCCTACCTGCAATGCTCCTGCAGCATTCATTAACTTATGATGCAGTGTATGGTTGAGAGGGGCTGGGGAAGTGTGCCATCATCCATTTAACAGCTAAGCCCTTGCTGTCTCCTAATGATGACATCACTGGAGCCACACTTGTCTTGTCGACTCACCTCAGGGCACCTAGGTGACTCTGTGCAGCCCCGGTGGTGCCTGGCGTCTGCTGAATCTGTCTGGGCTTGTGAGTAAAGAAAGGCCAATGGCGAAATGGATGTGATTTACCTTCTGACCCAATGGAGTGCGTCTCTCTTATGAACTCATCCATGACTCAACTAATAGCTAAAGATGCCACTGATTTAGTTCTGACTTCATCACCTCTCAACCCTCCAGTGGGTTTGTGTCTGTATCATTCAGTGGCCATCAAATCCGAAGAGGGAGTTGGCTTTTAAATGTGCACATGCCATTTGGCCTATGTCTGTGTGGCTACCAAGCCCATCAAAAGTGAGTCATAATATAAATGAGGGATAAACCAGGGCTAAACTACGACAAAACCTGGGCTTTACCAAGTCCAAACTATCTTGAGCTAAACCAAGACTAAACCAGGGCTGAAGCGGGTATGAACTAGGTCTAAACCAGGACTAAAGACTAAAGCAGAGATAGGTGTAAAGCAGGACCAACCCAGGCTGAAGCAGGTCTAATTGTAGGTCCAAACTGGACTAAACCAGGTCTAAACTAGGAATAGACCTGAGCTAAACTAAGGCTAAACCAGGACTAAACCAGGTCTAAACTATCACTGACCTGAGCTAAACCAAGGATAAACCAGGACTAGGCCAGGTCTAAACTAGGACTAGACCTGGGCTTAACCAAGGATAAACCAGGACTAAACCAGGACTAAACCAGGTCTAAACTAGGACTGACCTGAGCTAAACCAAGGATAAACCAGGACTAAACCAGGTCTAAACTAGGACTGGCCTGAGCTAAACCAAGGATAAACCAGGACTAAACCAGGTCTAAACTAGGACTGACCTGAGCTAAACCAAGGATAAACCAGGACTAAACCAGGACTAAACCAGGTCTAAACTAGGACTGACCTGAGCTAAACCAAGGCTAAACCAGGACTATACTAGGTCTATAGTTTTTAAATAGCACTATACCAGAGATAGTTGTGAAAACTAAACCAGGACCAGACCAGACCAAGCTAAAGAACCTTACTAATTGCACATGTTTTTGTTGCTCAGTACTAAGCCACCCTTGGCCTAAATATATAGTGACATATAGCCAGGATAGACATAATAACTGATCCGTAAAAGTCTGTAGCCCACCGTGCGGACATTACTAATCAGTGATTAGTCTTTTTTACTGCTGTCTGCTGACACGGCCTTGGTGTGCGCTGAAATGGCAGTGACGTGAGTTTTAATCGCAACAGACATTTTTACTCATTTATGACCTCTGTTCATGTCTTGTGTCTCGGGCCTTTGAAAATTAAAGGCTTGGTTAGGCTTGGAGGGGTTAAAGTATACCGTCTTATCATTTGCAGTGCGACTGAACCTGCCCGCCTGCTGTTAGATTTTGTTTATAGTCCTTATCAGAGCGCACAGCAGCCAGGCATACACTTAAAACATACAAGCCTCTGCCCTCTTGATTGCTTTAGGGCCAGAAACCTAAGTACCGCACGCCCACGTACAACACTGTAAAATGTAAACTAGTAAACCTAAATTGAAAAGTAACTGCCTTAAAAATACAAAGTAATCAGTTAGTTTCAATTTAATATTTAACATAAAGTACTTGCTAGGTTGACTTATATGTAATTGAAGGTGCCAAAAAACTGCTTCTGGTGAATGGATGTGATAGTAAATGATTGTCTGTCAAAATGTCAGTCCTGCAACTGGTCATTATCCAGAGTGTACCCCGCCCAAGCCCCATAGTTGCTGAGATAGGTGACCCCAACATGAATGTCAATCCATTTTCCTTCTCTGGCATCATATGAGAGAAGGGAAGATGGCTTAGAGCTTATAGTAGGGTTGGGCGATATGGCGATAAAAGAGTCTAATCTGGGAAGATCGTTGCGATACAGTAATTTATGAAGAGCAGTATCCTTCAGTAAAATACTAAGTTAACTTAAATTGTGATAATATCAAAATTGTGATCTTGCAATAAAATGTTTATTTTTTGGATATTTTTACCATATCGCCCAACTCTAGCTTAAAGTATGTGTATGTGTCCCAATGTGTGGGTTAGTCAGATGCATTGTTAGGCCT
This sequence comes from Philypnodon macrostomus, assembly GCA_036025475.1. Taxonomy (NCBI): domain Eukaryota; kingdom Metazoa; phylum Chordata; class Actinopteri; order Gobiiformes; family Eleotridae; genus Philypnodon; species Philypnodon macrostomus. The sequence goes on from JAVQKC010040347.1 coordinate 29,501, forward strand.
AAAAAGCAACCTATAAATCTAAACGGGAACTAAACCAGATGAAGGTGTAAAGAACAAACTAAAAACTAAATCGGACTGAGTGCCACTTGGTACTTTTTTCCTACGATTACATTCAGTTGTCTATTTTTACAGTGCACTATAACAGCCACAAACACATGCCTCTGCCCTCTTGATTGCTTAAGTGGCAGAACTACACACAAGACAAATAAACACACACTCAGTACACACTCAGATCTTTGGCCTTGGAGCCTTTTCCCACACTGATAGAGATCTGCATGCCATAAAGCAGCAGCAGCAGCAGCAGGGTCTGGATCACAGGGCACAACAGAGGCCCTTCTCTTCTGGCTCAGCCCACTTAGATCTCACTCACAGCCCACAGACTGATAACACGGGCCTGGTGCCTCCCCTGCTCCAGCATACCACCCCTATACCTCTCCTGTCATCAGCAAATGTATGTTTTAAGGGTTTATTGGAAAATTATTGTTGCAGTTACTTGCAGTTGAAGGAAAAACATTCATCTACTTTTGAAGCAGACAGTGGTCACTTAGTTGCAGGGCTGACACAGAGATAGTACGCTGACAGGCAACCATTCAATAGGAGCAAATAATTGAGTAATAAATTGTGTTTTGAATGTGTTTGGACAGTAGAAGGAATTCTTTCTACCTGGAGAGAACCAACGATAACACGTGGCGGACAGTCAGACTCAGAAATTGAAGTTGGCTTGTGTATCGATAAAATTGAGAAAAAGTATCTACCGTAGTTCATTTTTACTTCTGCATTATTAGCCATAGCATCATAATAGTAATTCCTACATAAAAAGTGAATTCAACCAGCTAGCGCCACATTTAAGTAGTAACTCCAATGCAAGTCTCTACTAGCCATAATTCCCCTGCTTTTTTGACCCCCTTGCCACATAGCTACCATGACCTCAGCTTGGAGGGAAAAAAACTTTTGCCTTAATCTGCCCACACAGACCTACTGCCAAAGAAAAGTTAAAATATCTCAGCTATTTCTATGATGTCATGATTAATGTCCAATTAGGGGATGGCAGGGGAAGGTGGGACTGTTCAAACTCTGGTCTGCACATTATTTAGTGGTGTCCAGCTCTTCTGCCGGTTGTAAATCACCTGCTGCCTGCTGACCCTCAAAAAGCTATTAAACAGGCAATGTGGGTTTTCAGACCATGGGTTCATTCATTTATTACAATTATGTGTATTTCTGTCTATTTAACCTTTTGTGTGACTTTATACAATCACAAACTACAAACCATAAAGGCAGCAAGTGTTCTGCTGAATATAATGAAAGGCAGTTCAGTTATGCATCCATTGTGTAACTGCAGAGACAGCACTTTGTGACATACAACATATTGTGAAGACTGTTATTTTAAATTCAGCAAGCAGTAATTCAGCCTCAATTAAAACCATTAAATAAAAAATCATCTTCTTCTTATTTTTGCTATGATTAGAGATGATCCCAGCAACTATAAGCCTTATACACCCTGGACTCTGGCCAGTTAGTCACAGGGCTAACAAAGAGACATACACAGATGGACAACCATTCAGTCAAATTCATTCACTGGAGAAAAGCTAGCATCAGCGATTCTACAAAAACAAGAAAGCTGGAGTAACCAGGGAGAACCCATAGTAACACAAGGAGGACATACAGACTCCACTCAGAGAGATCACTAGGCCCAAGAATCAAACCCACAACCCCTGTGAAGTACAATTAGTCAAATAAATGCTAAGCATCAAGACTGCTTATTCAACCAGCAGCAGAGAAGGAGCCAGTGTTGTCTGTGGCGCCCACTTGCCTAACCAAAAGTCAAAAAGCACCCATTCTTAGACCTGCAGCAGGCAGTACAGCACACATTATTCTTCCTCCTGTCGTTCGTTTGTATTGAATTTCTGTGGGGTGTTTGGCCCGGCAGTACCGTTGATGTGGAGAAGAGAGATTTGTAAGAGCGGTGGTTCTGCTCCTGGCGCCTGGCTCACACACACTGAGTCGAAGCTCTTTGTGTTTTTGTGAGTGAGGTTGAAAGCTGGCACACTGACCTAGTGTGGAAAGTACTTTAAACATGAGACTTTCTGTATTTTGCATCTATTTACTTGTATGACTGTTATGACACACTCACTGCTTTAATGTTGCAGATACATTTAGATATAGCGGGGTTTTTTTTTACCACATATTGCACATTTCTGACTCTGTTGGGTAAGACATCTGGGAATCAAAGCAGGAACCAAACAATAAGGTCTCACTGTTAAATTGTAGCTAACTGCAATAAACAAAAATAGGTAACTAAGTATAAGACTAACATGTAGATTAGTAAAAACATGTATATTTCCCCTCTTTGCTTTGTTGTCAGTTCAGAGAGACATTGAGTACTGGGATGTGAGGGTTACCTCAGGCAAACCGCTGCAGCCCATGTGAACCTCATATAGAAGATGGGAATAGTGCTCACTGTCAATAAAACCACTCTCTCTGATTCAGCTGGGACACAGATCAGGACGACCCATGACTGCTCCAGAGCTACAGTCAGTGTGTGTTTCATGTCCTCTGCTTGGGCTGGAAGGAGGGTGCTTTTGGCTTGCAATTGTTAGTGAAAACTCAACACTAACATATGGGAACATGAAGAACATAAAGTAGCATTTATATTGTTTTACTATAGGGATTATGTTTCAAAAGAAGATAATGCAGTAAATCAGTTTCACACCTGATGGAATTGGAGTGATGTTGATTATGTGGAATTGAAGATTCAGATTCACACTTGTGTAAAACAAGCATTGAATAAAAAAAATACAAAGGTGTCTTATATTTGAATGCTTTTCTACATTTCTACATTAAGAAACACTGCAAAAACAGAGCGTGGGAAAATCTGTTTCAGGTGGTTAACATGACCAAGGAAAATGTCACACTAAACTTCCAACAATGACAAGTGTGCTGTGTCATGCTCCAGACCATCTCTCGGCTTTACACTGAACACAAATATTCTCCTGTCGCCAAGTCTTAGAGAAATTCCTGTTGCATCCACATGCAGCTCTGATGGTGGTGTACTGTGCACAGATGGAGAAATCAGTGTTTGCAGAGCTGGAGTTTGGCAGCAAAACTAAAAACAAAACTAAACCTGTAAAAAAAAATACAGTAGTTCTAAACCAGTGCAAATCCCGAACTAAACCACTAAAGCATGACTCAACCAGGTCTGAACCAATGATAAAGCGGTATAAACAGGGATTAAATCGTGGATAAAGTAGAACTAAACCAAGTCAGCTAAATTCTTGTGACGTCCCTGCCATAGAGTGATAAATATACAGAGTAAAGCTAGAAAGAGTAGCCTTTTGCCTTGCTGGCGTCTTGGCTCTTCCTCACGAGCAGTGGAGGATGTTGCCTTGTGAGTTTCCCGAGAGTGTGTTGTGAGCTGCTTGGTGTTGGCATAGAAACCGTCTGCAGGAAGCGGCCGTTCCAGTCCAGGCGGAGTTGTGCTGGCAGACGCTCTGGGCTCACTTCCTGTGTGCTCCGAGGCAAGACGCACACACGCACACGGAGCGGGGCGATTGACTGGAGAGCGGCCCAGAGAAATATAAGAGAGAGGGTGGAGAAGGATGAGGGGGGGGAGGGAGTTCAGCCGAGAGCAGCACTTTCCCACAGTCTGGGGATTTGACACATGGCTCTCACACATTCCTCAGCCCTGCGGACGAGCGAGCGGGGGAGAGAGAGGAAGGGTCCACCCTCGCAGCTTCTAACAATATCGTTATGGCTGATGGTACTGTGCGTTTGCCAGATTCAACTCTATAGTCGCCAAAACTGGCAGGTGGCCTACAGTATTTCAAGTATGGAGGTCATGCATTCAGGTTTCTGTATGTGACATTTTTCCTTGATCATTGAAGTAAAGATATGTTCGGGAATTATTTTGTTCACTAGGGTATACTAGGGAGCTAATAGACTACTCAATGCACCCAGACAGCTAGTATATAAAATGCATATACAATTGACTACCTTATAACTGTGATGTATGCCCTACTGGACAGTCAGACAAGCTTCACTAAACTCCATGAAATACATAATAACAACTCAGAACGGGAAAATATTAGGAATGCACGCTCCTGTTTTTAACTTGTTTCCGGTCACTTTCTCTCTTCCCTTTGTCCAGTTTACTTCGTCCCGTGCTGTCCGACCTCCCCTCCAGTCCCGGTGTTTCCTTAAATAAATGTTCTGGGTGACAGGGTTTCAAAAGGAAGCCAAGTTTGCCCTCCATGACAATTACAACGTAACGTCTGGGAAGAGTGGCTGTTCGTAGAGATGCCCTGGTTGGCCCCCGTCAGGCGACACACGGACCACCCGTATACACACTCATGATTGACTGTGTGTGTGTGCAGGCCCAGAGTTAAAGACCTGACAAGCTGGAAAAAATGGCTGCCAGACAATCCTGGGATGGAGGGGGTAGCCTGCAAGAGGATAGGATGGAAAGATGAAAGCAGACAGGCCAAATCATTTTTTACTTGAGTGCCCATCCGCTTCAGAGGATCCCAAATTGGCAATTAGGATGTCCCTGCTCCTCCATGGCCTCCCTCCTTTTCCCGCTTCTGAGCATGAGGTCAAAATTAGAACATCTGAGTCTCTAAATGCCTGTGTTTCTCATTTATGTGCGAATACAAACACAGCGGGAGGTAAACGGCTGCGTTCCAGGCATCGAGTGGCAGGCGGTCGTTTGATGCAGAGAATGCGACAACAAAGTGATCCCTCGAGGGAATCGAGAGGGGGACGGACCAGGCCCAAGAATCCACACTACGCCTGTGACACCTTGACACTGCAACTTCCTGCTAATTAAGAGCCGGCAGTCTCTTCCCTGTCAGCACATCCCCAGCTGCACTGTGTGTATGTGTGTGTTTTAGGTGTGTGCAGCTAGAGAGGTCTGAGCTGGTCTGAGCTAGTCAGAGGAAGACATGGGTAGAAATGGGCACTGGGGTTTAGCATTTGTACAGTATTCATTAATCTTTCATTTATTCCTGTTAAGGTAGCAAGTGACTGGAGCCTTTCCCAGCAACTATGGGCCTTAGGCGGGGCACCCCATTGAAAGTAACTATTTAGTCGCAGGGCTTACACAGAGACTTACACTGACAGATTACCATTGACTAGCTGTAATTTTATGTAACAAATTCTTGTAAAACATGCATGTCTGTGGACAGTGAGAGGAATTCTTACTACTTTGAAACCACTTTGTTTATTAATTGTAGTATTTTTTTTAAATATTTGAGAAACTATTGACTCAAACCACTACTAGATTTCTTTTAGCACCTGCATGTTTTTGGGTGTTGGGAGAGAACCCACAGTATCACAAGGAAAACAGGGAAACTCTTCACTCTTCAAAAATTTGCATGTCTACCATGCTCTGGGGTCAATCTTTTCTGCATGTGTTGGCAAACTTTCACCACATGTACAGTATGTGACAGAAAACCGTTGTTCTATTTTATGTCCCGCTTCAAACTGCTCTAGGTGCAGTTCAGTGCCTCTCATCTTGTGCCAGTTGTGTATGTTTGTGGTTGTCAGTGCAAGCATCAGGAGCACAGCTGTCATGCAGAATATAACCCTCTAATAAAAGAGCATGGATTATCTGAAGGGGGCTGTATCATTTCCACCATTATTGAAGCTGGAGGCACAAATCACCTGCACAACAGCCAGTGGTTTTAAAGGGTCTTCCACAAAGGCACAAAAGAGCATCTGTAAAGACAAATTGAGTAGACTAATTATTAGTAAACACTATGGCTATTCTCTGGCAGAGGTTTTTTTCTTTGAGTCAGTTGTTTGTCGCAGCTTTTGTTCTGTCTAACGTTAATCTTTAATTTGACAGTTATGACATGCCACAACACGGCAACCGCCCATCTTTTGAGAACAACAATGTTTTATAAATTACACTTATAATTATTTTTGAGCGCTACAAGGCAGTTTTCATTGAGCTCATAAGCTACTATTAAGATAAAACCACAACAGACATGGGTCTAACTTAGTCATGTGTGCCATTTCATACTGTAGGCTTGTTTGTACAGTTTGACCCACCCAAACGGCAAGCCATGGCCATTATGATGATGACCCTATTGTGCCCAAACGCTGGCTCTCTCCCCTCTGATGTATGATGTTTTTCAAAAAGCAGTTGAAATTCTTTCTCTTGTTTCCAGATGACTTGCCGGCTAAAAAAATGTCCGTCCCACTTAGCCGTCACCGTGATCAGATAGCCCGAAGTCAGGTTTCGGGGGGGAGGACTTTGATGTCTTCTCAAGATATTTGGTTCACTGTGGTGGACACCATGCAGCACAAACCTCCTCTCCTCCCAGTGTGTGTGAAGGCAGAGGATTAGCAGTGGCTGGAGTCCTTCTAATAAAAGCCTGTTTGATGTGAGCGCCCAATTATCGGCCGTGTTTCAAGGAAAAAGCCGAGTGTGTTGGTGCTGCATCCACCACTGAAGCACGGATGACCTCATTGTCAATCTCTTGACTCAACTGGCTCTTTCATTGTTTCTTTATTCATGGTGGCACTTCAACTTTATTGGATGTTTTTTCTTCTTTTTGAATGAACTTCAAGATAGGCAGTTTTATCTTTTATAACTTAAACAATATTATAGTTGTTGCTTTCAATTTGCTGAAAAAGCTCAGTTTAGGAGCACAACTCTTTAAGGCCCTGCTGACCACTTTGCTCTGTCAGAGAAGAGCTTGTTAGCAACACATCTGCAATTCCACCTCTCTTAGAAATATTGTAACTCCTAAGAAGGGCTGGATGTTTATGAAGAAAGTTTTTGCCAAATTTAGTAAATTTCCCTAAAACTACATTATTCCTCCAGACTTTAGGGGATGTCAAATATACCTGACTTCACAATTTCAATCCAATATGGCCAGCTTCCTGTTTGTTGTAGGGTGGGGTCATAATAATATTTTATGTTGGACACAATGTGGAGAATCACTGTACCAAGTTTCATTGTTCTCTGCTAAAGTAAAACATGAACATTAAATATACATGCCAAAATTCATGAGATTTTCTTTATGTTCATCAGGTTTAATGGCTCAATTAAACTCCAGGGCACTAATTAGTTAATTAATTAATTGTCATTTATCATAGAAGTACCCACATCAATCCAGTTTGTTGATATGTACCTGATAGTGATCTGGCAATTCTCGTTTTTGAGATGTGATTCCATAATATAGTAATACTAGCGACTGCTACACAACTCTAGGCTGTGATCACGGTGAGCGAGAATGAAAGAGACCTAAATCCAAAACAAAACTCTCCCATGAAAAGTTCTCCCATCATTCAGGTCCATATCTGGAGAAAAGTAAATATTTGTCTTGTGGGCCGGGGAGAGGTTGGATATGTTAACATGGGTCATTGTGGCGGATGTGGTGCTTGTGCTGCTGATTACAGTGAGTATGTCTCTGTGTACTGAGGCACTGTTAAGAAGTTTGTATAAGGAGCGTGGGCCAGTGTTTGAATGTTTATACTGGGTTGTGTATGCTTTTTACTTGTATTTGAAGGTCAACACTGTAAGAGCTGTGAGATGGCGGTGCAGTATAGTTTATGAGCAGGCTCGCTTTACTTTTGTTGGGTGTTTAACAGTTGTGGTTGAGACTCTTCTTTCAAACAGAACCACAAAAAAACTGCTTCCTAGTTTGTGTGTAAGTTTTCTTGATTTCTTTAAAGCTGCATTAGCTGATTTCTTTTTGCTTTGTATTTTAGCAAAAGATATGATTTAGTTATTATTGATTGATTATGATTTTTTTGATGATCTATCAGGAATAATTTGAAGGCAGCTGTTATTTAATTTCAAAATTCATAACTTATTCACTATCTAATTTTTCCTGGCTTGTGTATGTACTTCCTGGTTTGTGTGAGACCATGATAGATGGTCGTGAAGGAGAGGAATTAGAAAAAGTCTATCATTCAAACTTCACTTTTACAGTTACAAAATCAGGTACAGATGCAGCTTTAAGTATGAAGAAGTGACCTGCTAGTCCTGGTAAAAACAGCAGTGCTTAGACATTTTGATTTAGCATTGAAGTTACATAAGATAGAAAAGTCCAACAGGTGTCAGAGCTTGCTCACTTTCTGTTTGGTTCAAACCTGACCAGTTAGTCACAGGGCTAACAAAACTCACACGGACTAACCAACTAACCAACTAACCAAGGTTCACTAATTCTTATAGTTAGTTCTTATGTGTTTTTCCATAAATTGACATCACTGTACATTCTTTCATGTGATTTGCAACAGTCAAGAAACTCAGTGAGTACCTTGAAGCTTTTCATTTAACTTAGTAATACTATCTGTGGAGCCTCAAAGATACGTACTACACATGATATAAAACACATGTTTGTAAATTGCCTGGCTGCTCGGTTGTTTGGGTGGCCCTTTCTGGTGCAAAGTTGACTGAAAGGAGCGGTCTGTGGCTTGAGAGATTTCATAAACAAAGTCAAGAGGAAGTGGATGACACGCATTCTGCTGCGATGCAGTGTGGTCAGAGAGAGGATATGTTTGTATGTGTGTGTGCCGGGGGCCGCTGCGTGCCAATGGGGTCCTGTTTGCTTCTCCCTAAAGGCCAGATCTTATCGTGGCACGTGCCTGGGCCGCTGTTTCCCACACTCGGGCTGCTCCGTTGCCAGGAGGGGCTGCGAGACAGTCTTATGATTTTGTGTTTGTGTTTCAGCAGGGGTCCCGTCCTGTCAGCTCTGTACAGCCGTGACATACTGCGCCTCAATACAGTGACCCCCCCTCCCCCTTCCTCCAAATACACACAGGCGCACACCCTCGGCTTTTTTTGCTTTCTTCTTCAAAGGCTCCACGGCAGAAACAAGGGCATCCTTTTTGTGAATGTGGCATATTTGGCTTTTCATCAGTGTCCCCATTCCTCTCGTTTCAAAGACCCACACCCCTCCCGTCACTTCTTTTTTCTGTTTTTCACATTGATTATAGAGTTTTTTTTCCCTCAGGATTAGAAACCCCCTGAAAAACCCCCAAACTTCAACATGTTTTTAAGCTGTTTTGATGTGATTGAGAACTGGTGAAGCATTACTGGACATATTGTAGAGATTCAATTATTGCCTTCTTGATCTTTTTTAGTAAAGCATTTGTCTTTAAACAGAAAGTGAGCAGGTGCTGAAAACAATAGAACTGAATTTGTATGACTACTGTTTTATAAAGTTTGAGATTTTTTAGATTATTTAATTATTCCTTATGCAAAATATATTCCCAAATAATTGTATCGTAATTAGCCAATGAAGTCATTATACTTTTACCACTTGCATAAGCACAGCATTTTTGCCCATTGAATTTGCGCTCTCTATTTTTTTTAATTTGGGACCTCCCTTCAAACTCTCGTACAAAGAACTCCCAATAGATCAGCAGTTTCTGAAATATAATACAGCCCATCTGGGAGCAACAGCCATGCCACATTCAAAGTCAAGAGTCACTTTTTCTTTCTTCTTGATCTTGAGCAGATTTGTCTTGAGCATGTATGCCTGACTTAATGCATTGATTTGCTGTGGCAGTTCAAAAGGTGTACCTAATTAAGTGGCCATTTTGAGGTAATACAAAAATGAATAAAACATTATTCTTTCAAAATCATGCACTATATATTGAAACCATATTTAAAATAACACGTCGACAGCAGACTTTGATTAACTAATTGTACAACCAAGAGTTTTGGACATGCTTCTGTAATTTCTCCAAAAATGGCTGTACAGATTTTGAAGGAGTCACGTGAGAGTGAACCCAGGGCCTGCCTCCACCCAGCGACACCGCTTCAAGGTTAGAGCTGAGATGAGCTGCCGCCCCCACAGCCGCGAAGAGATCGATGCAGCCTCTGGCACCCGGCGGCTACTGTCTGAGAATGAGAGGCGGCAGGGGGTACGTGTTTGAGCGGGAAGGGGGGCCAAGTGAGGAAAATGAGAGGTGAGGAGGGAGGCAGGCTGACTCACTCCCAGTGTACAGCTCTGGTAGACACATACACATATGCACTGTAAAATTTGACCAGTGAAAGGTGTAGTCCGTAAGTATCCTAAAATAAAATAAAAAAGCTTTATCTGACCATGTTCTATAATCTAAAGTAGGTAATCTGTTATAATTATTATTTTACTTATCTGGCCTCTACATCAACATCACAACAGACTTTGTGGGTTACTATGACCAATTGTTGTCCAGTTTTGCTTTAGTCCCTTCCCTGGCTTCTACGGACTACAGACTTTATCATATTGTAGAACAGGGTCATATAGTCAGAAGTTTTTTTTACTGGACTGCATTCACCTATCTTGAATTGTCTTTTTTTTCTATTCAATTTTTACAGTGATACAAGTACACACACACACACACACACTCCCTGCCAAGCACTCTGGTGCCCCTGCTCATCTGCGTGGAGGGCCCTGCAGGCAGTCTGGGCCCTTACGTGCCCTCTCTTTGCACACACACTCACAGATGTGCACACACCGAGGGGCCATGTGTAAGACATGCTCTGATCCTGCCTCTGGATGATGAAAGACAGGCAGCCGGGCTCCTGTCTCTGAGCCAGGGGCAAAGACCTGAGAGCAACCTGCTGCTGCTTGATCCTTCGTCTCCTCATTCTTCATCATCACCACTGAAGTCATTTACCCAGGCTGTTTTATCACTAAATACATTCTTCACAGTTTTAGTAGAGGTAATCAGACATAAGGCATAGTTGGTGAAGGGTATAGTAAAAAGCACAACGTCTTTTAAAACTGAATTGAACTAATGAACACATAGCAGCCCTGGGTGGCACTGTGGAAATGTTCATGTTTTTACATGCATAGCCCCCAGCCTCACACCTGGTGAGGCAGGAGGTTTGCCCCTTACTTCTTCTGGATACTTAACACTAAACCCCTCCCTCAAACTATTCTTTGCTACATTAGAAAGACAAAACCTAACCCACAAAAAAATCAAATACACAGTCTTAGTTTTGTCAGTTGATACTCTGCACACAAACCATCTGAATGTGGTTGAAGCTGGACTATCCCACACTCACTGTCACAGCCCCTCACATCAGGCTGCCCAGAGCCTCCTGTAATCCTGCCTGTCTAACATTAATTATAAACTGGTGCTTTGTGGCCCTCGATTCAAGCGTGACTTTCCCAGGACAATTCAAGTTACTCAGTAGAATCAAAAGAGGATTGGGTAGAAAAGAGCAGAAAGGGGATCAGGGAGCAGGTCAGAGGATTTGACTTTAGCGGCATCCGAGGGTTCTGAGACAGGGTGTAGGATGTCCAACTACAGCAGAAGAAAAAGCAATAACATGTTTAACAAAAGGTCACATGATTAACAAAGGAGTGCCTGGGTGTACATACTGTATGTTGCGCTGAGTTGGAAATGTAAAGATAATGTATGTTATTGGGGATTGTGTCATGTGTTTCAGAAATGCCTTTGTTTTCCCAACATTTTATAATTTACCATCAACGTTTGTACTTTGGATTAGAGATGCACTACTAAAATTCAAGACCTATATCAATGCAGATATTTCAGTTTTGTTACTACACTTAAACCCAGCACTGTCCCTGAAGCTCTGTGGCAGTTGCTTGGAGGTTTCTGTGACTGGTCACTGACCTTTAGCGGAGCAGCCAATAACTAAATCCTGTTGGACTAGCTCGTACATCCTGCCAAGCATGACAAGCTCCGCTGAGGGCACCTGTTTGATGATCTTCCCTGCTATAACTTGTGCATAGAGAGCCTAAGAATGTGCTGCTGAATAAAATAAAAGCCTTTTGAAAGAATGCAACAGGTCAAAGTGTGTCCCTATACGCTGGCCTTTCCCCTTTCCATCACTATTGCCGTGAGATCAACACACTTCTATAGCTTACTGCGCCACAGGCAAACACTTTCAAGTTGCTATGATCTGTTTGCAACAACAGGCCTGATTTCTTGATAAGTTGAGGCAGGACACTTCAGCCAGTGGAGTACTTTGACAGATGTTGTTATCCAAAATGAATCTGATAGGCTGCTGTTTAATCCTGTTAAGACACCTTGCTTGAGGACATTGGCCAGGCTTTCCACAGTGACGCCCTTTCGCTGAACCCTTGACCCCTTGTTAGGTTGTACACATGCAGAATTTGAAAAATACTGAGATTCAAAAAAGTCACTGTGATTACATCTCTGATTAGGAGATTGCTAGGAAAAACTGTATTGTATCCATGGATTTGACTGGTCCCAGTTTAGCCTTTGAGAGTTTCACAGTTTTACCCCAATACTCCCAAAAGTTAGATTCTCGGTAGCTGTCTTTACAGTCCACACAATTAAAAGGCCACTTCACACAAAGAACAACAAATATATAAAAAAAAATACAAAAATACTAAGGAGGATGCATTTCTTGCCACTTCTTGCCGCAAATATGCAAAGTGAGAAGCTAAAGACCACAATGTGAGAGGCTGTGAGAAGATCAGGACACCACACACTTACCGCAATCCACGCCGAGTGTGCCACGGGCAGAATAGCTGCATAACAAACAAGTAATATCTTCTTACTGGGCTGAAGAGAGCAAGGACGGGTAATGCCTCTGTCCACGGAAATATTTTAGAATTCTAAACAAGACCTTGGCATAAAATTACCACTTTCTTGCTTGGTTTTGTTTACATACCCTAGATACTTAGCAGTGGGGAGAGTACACTGTTTTTGTTTGTGCTGTGTGGAGAAAAAGCTTGTGGTCATTTTGGTTGGTTTAATCTTTGCTAACAACAGATTTGTAACTTTGGGGCTTGTTTTAGCTCAATACAGGGAAATAGCTGTTTACGTACTCTTGGCGCTACTACATTTTAAAATCCAATGCTTTTAGATTTTTTTTACATAGCTTTTACATAGTACCATTGTTTAAAACAGTGAAAATGCAAACTGATGATTTTATATATTGTGATAAAATAGTAAATACTATATTGCCCAACAGTTTGTGTTCCTGCTGTGAAGAAGCTATCGCCTCTAAACCTCTTCAGGAATTTTCGGGAACAGCCCCTTCATTTAAACTTCTAAAATGAACCCAACACTTGACTCCACACCAGCCACTTGTATGTCAATGGCCTTTCCCATAAGCCCTGCTCTAACTGCATGCTGCCTTGAGTGGGTGGAGAATAGAAACTCCACCACTGAAACTAGTACAAATCGGAGGCAGCAGACGGCCTCTCAACACTCTTTCTGATGGGGTACAATGAGCCGTATGGGATGGGTGTGGTCGAAAGGGGAGATGAAGCAGACATATAGGACTTTGGTGTTGGGGATGGGGGCGGCAAGGTGAAACCAGGAATGCATTGGGGATGAGGTCATACCTGTGTCTAAAAGGAAAAGAGACAAAAAAGAGCTTCAAAAGGATTGAGTTCACATCGCCGCAAGGGTCTTCTAGGAGTGATGTCATGGGAACGTGTGACAAACCCCATATGCCTGTTTGTAAACTCTTTTTACGTTGAGGAGTGACTCGGGGTTGTTTGAAGCAAGGCTGGATGGGCTGCTTTTTAGTCACTATTATCTGCTATATTTTCTGGCAGGTGGAAGTTCCCCATGTAGTTGGAGGACTTTATAACTTTATAATATTAACTAGATTTTTGTGATATAGTAGCTTAAAGGTTCATTCATTTGATCATTTAAGCGTTTTTTCATATATTGATTTAACCTGTTGTCGAATTCAGCCACAGGGGTCATAATGCAAACACTAGTGTAGTCTTTGTAGAACAACCAAGCCTGGATAAATGGAGCGGGTTCTGCAACTGGCAGAAAAACTGGCCAAATGAATATGGAAATCAGTGCATCAGGAGGACATTGATTTGCTGCGGTGACCCCTGAAGAATAAAGACAGAGGGACCTCTCTAATGTAATGTTGTAACTTGTAAATGTGTTTGTTTGTATGTTCTCTGATCTATGTGTGCATTTCATCTGAATGTTTTTATTTTACTTGCTTAGAGGAATGCTAGAGACAGTATCCCATATAATAGACCCCCAATAAATGTGGGGCCTCCTATCTGAGATATGGCTGTTTCCACCAGGACAGAGAAAAATGTAGCTTCTGGCTGAAAACTCTAGTAGTATCAATGTAAATCATTTCACTACCTTTGAAGTCCATCCTATCTCATCCTATGTTACCTATGATTTGACTTGCCATCACATACACACAGTGAGCTGATACTTGCTCTCTTGAGCGTGGGGCCCCTCTGAGCAGAGCGTGCTGAAAACACATCAACTCAGAAGAAGCGGGGACATAAAAGGAGGGTGATCTGTACAGAGGATAAACACATTCCTCTGCAAAGGGCCTGCTACTGCTGCTGCCGGGCCAGTGGCACTGGGGCTCACAGGGTTGAGTATTGTTGTCACAAAGTGGGGCTGAGGGGGGCAGCCCAATATCTTAGAGAGTTCCCTCAGATCTAACAGGCAGCGAGCAGCACTTGACCTTTGCAGCACTAAAGGAATATGACAGCCGTGAAGCCTACAGAGGGTAAATGAAGAGGGGGAGCAAGAGGCAAGAGACAAAAGCCACACAAAGTGCAGGCTGCCACCAAAACAGTTAGTTTGCAATCACTGTCAGTCATCCCTCCTGTCGGGACAGTTTGATTTCCACTTTTCAAATGAGGCATTTATTTTTGGCCTGATAACAGGGCAGGCTAAATTGAAATTGGCAGCTCGACAATCTACAGATAATAGTCGGCTGCGCAGGAGATCATGTGAACAGTCCTTTCTTTGGCTTTACTTGAGCCCCCGCCCTCAGTCTGTCGAGAAGCAGAAAGGAGGAAATGAGGGAGGGATGGAGAGAGAAAAGGGCTAATCTTAGCCACAGTCAGACGATGCTGCGGAGGGGGCCATGAACAAAAACACTGTAATGTCCCGGTGATCAGGAGGAAGCCTACAGGGCTGTCCGGGTGGGAGCGGGGATGTACAGCAGAGGTGAAGATGGAAAGAAAAAAGGAGGGCAGTGGGGAATTTCTTTAATGTTTCTGGCAGCGGACCAGATGAGGTCTCAAGGTTATCCTGGCTGTGCAAACTCCCACGGGAAAGGTGGAACGCTGGGGGCCAAGGGGGAGCCCGGGCTGGAGGTGCAGGAGAGGAGGGAGACAGGCTGCCCTGTAATGCTCTGAGGGAGGCTAATCCTCAGGCCTATTGTCTGATAAGGCTGGCCTTGGCCCAGGTACAACACAGGCTCTCGGGCCCGCTGCCAGGTTAACACCAGAAAAACTTATGAGAGCTGATGAATTATTACTCGGCTCATTAGCTGAAATCACTTGTGAGTGATAACAGTGGTGTAGTTCACTGATTCAACTGAAATGCTCCTCTCAGCATTCCCCGCGGGGAGGTCGAAGGTCACAGGCAGCTACACAACACCTGCTTTCAATGTGGTGTGTGTTAAATGTCTCGCTCTGAGACACTTAACCAAAGATGACAAGAGGAGTGAACCTGAATGACATTCTGTCTTTAAGAAATACAATTATTACCAACTGTGGTCATTATTGATGTGCATTATCCTATCACTCACTTTTTTACTTTCATATTTTATTCCCCCTATGAGTCTCTATAATCTGTTTTCAGAATTCTGCACTATAAAACCCTAGTTGAAGATGCTTGACTGTATAATTGTTCATGCGTTAACCTCTCCATCTCTGCTCAAGCATTTAAACTCCTCACCTTTATGCAAATCGAAGGATGGCTCTTCATTTGACACGTTTTATCTTGGTACAATGATGCGCAGTTCAGAGACTGCATGGGTAAGATCTGCATCAATACGCCGCACGTGTTTGTTTACACTAAACTAGGCCTATTAGAGATAATGATTCAGGCATCAAGCTGTCAGTTTAAGGAGCTGTTTGTGTGTATGAGTGTGCATGGCTCTTCAAAGACTGGCCTCTTATCTACAGTCAACAAACAGCCTTCACACCAGGAAACAGGGAGGATCTATGCACCTGTAATTCAAATGTCTCACCGCTCACTGGAATAGACAAATTACATTTTGAGTGAATCCCTGCACGTCTCCTCTGCGGATAGTGTTAAATAGTGTGAAATATATGTATTTGTTGCCTTTTCACGCAAGTTTAAGTTTTAGGTAAAGCACAATTGGTAAAGTATGCATCTGTACACACATCATATTCAAATCTCTGATCTTCCTGATTCTCAATGTTCTCTGATTCTCATGCTTTGCTGATGAACCCATACTGAAAACATTTGAACAATTTGGTTATTTTTGTATGTCATTTATTTATTCATTGTATTATTCCTATTCTTTTTAGTAGTTGTAGTTGTAACTTTGAGTTTGAGGTAGGTAATACTTTGGAAATAGTGTGCATTTAATCACACTCCCCTCAGTCACCCAAGTAGACAATAATGAGTATTCACAGAGAGAACATTTGCAGCTAGCCTGGGGAGTGAACCCACAACTTCCTTGTTTTGAGGAAAGCGCTTGAATTATTATACCCACCAATTAATTTAATAAATAAGCCATCACCATCTTTATGATTGCAATTGTTAATACTATCCTCTAACAATAGCTCTACTAGGTCTCTTCAACTGTCCCATTTAGAAGGTGGTTAAGCTGTATTTGCATGACCGGCCCACACTCCTACTCTCTCCATATTACCAGTAAGAGCAGCAGCAGCAGCCATATTCCCAGTCCGCTGCAGCCTCAGGCACACTAACCAGAGACCCGGGCCAACTCGCCGGTCCTCTCCCCAGCCGCTTCCCTCTCTAACGCTGCTGGCTTTGACTCACCATGACCTTTGACTTTCGGCGCTACACACTTGCCTCCCCCACACATGCAAAATAGTCTGCTCCGGGAGGCACGGTGAAGTAAAAAGAGCAGGTCGGAAGGAAGGGAGAGTGAGAAATATAAAAGGATGGATTGGTTGAAGCCGAGGGAGCGAGAGAGTGAGACCCCTAAAGGAAGTGCGGGGCATGTCGGTCTCAGAAGTGGAGCTAGGCGTTTGGTGCTGCCTGGGGAGACTTTGCAACCACAGAACAGGCCTTGCTTAAAACATCTCTTTTCTCTGTTTGCTTCAGCCAAAACACACGGCCCAGTGAATGTGTCTGTGAGGCTTTTACAGTGACCCGTGCTGATCTCTGCGGTGTGTGTGTTCAGAGAGAGTTTTGTGAGTCAAAGCAAGCGTACTGTAGTTATTGTTTTTCCTCGCTCCCGGGCCGCTCCAGGCACCTCCAGTTTATGTGCGGGGAGGTATAAGTGAAATGTGCAGCTTTATCTGGAGAGCATCCAACACCCCCAACACCAATCCACCATCAACTCTTGTTTTTCTATTCTCCTGGCTTGGTTCTCCATCTCTTTCTTTGTCCCTTCTTTGATGCTGCCTTGGCTGGCCTCGCTAACAGCAGTTTGAGCACAGGTCCTACTCCGATCCCACTAATAACTCATATTTTTTCTCGCCAGGCTGGGATGATGTGATCCGCTGACACATGAACATTCCCATCTCCTCAAACCGATCCAAAATGGTATAACGACCGGCTTCTGCTTCCATTCAGTTTCATTTCTGTATGTTGCCAAAGCCTTTTACATAAGTCAGCACTGACAGTAACCCTGCACTCTCACTATCTACAACTTGTGAGTGATAAGTCATTTAGCCAAATAAATTCAGCGATATGGTACTGGTGTAGATGCAGTTGAAGGGAATGGGGACATGATATTTTTTAATGTGATAATGACATCTGAGTCACACATTTGTCTTTGTTTTGAGGCTAAGGAGCGGGAGGATGCCCCAAAAACAGACACTTAATCTAAACATGATCCTCTAATTGACTGGTGTGAGCTTGTATGTATGAGCCAAAGATTGATTATCAATGGAAAGCAAATGTATTAACCTATGGAGGTCTGGATTTGGAGTCACACTCAAAATGAAAGTGGAGAAACACACTACAGGCTCATCCAACGTTGATGTAATGGCCCTAAAACAAGTCAAAACGAGGCTCAGTAGTGTTTGTGGCCTCCACGTGCCTGTATGACCTCCATACAAGGCCTGGGCATGCTCCTGATGAGGTGGCGGATGGTCTCCCGAGGGATCTCCTCCCAGACCTGAACTAAAGCATCCCAGCCAACTCCTGGACAGTCTGTGGTGCAACATGGCGTTGGTGGATGGAGCAAGACATGATGTCCCAGATGGGCTCAATTAGATTCAGGTCTGGGGAACGGGCGGGCCAGTCCATAGCATCA